>JALDNG010002390.1:0-12500 GCA_024349245.1 Neodontobutis hainanensis | reverse complement strand
CTCTGCAACTTACTTCTCCTTTTACATTTAAATTACCATACCACATCACCATGTTAAAGGTTAGAATACTCAGATTCTTATAGACTATTTCCATAATGTGCTTGCTCACTCTAAAAGAGTTGAGCTTGCAGTAAATGGAGACGTTGGTTACAAGTTTTAAAAATGTAGTCTGTGTTTTCACGAAATTTAGATTAAAATCGATATATGTACCGAGGTATTTGAACTTTTCTACTACCTCTACTATTTTATCCTTAAAGTGCAACTAAACCCCTGGTCAGAACGAATTCCGCCCACTGGCAATATTTGAAAAATGCTGGAAAAGTGGGCGGAGACAGATGCGATTGATTGACAGCTCAGATGTGAGAAGTGCAAAGATGGAGAGTGACTGGAGTGACGCAAGTAGCTTTGCAACAGAGCGGTCATTTGAAGTGGAGGACTTTTCTCCCCTCCTTCACCCGAAGAGGAGGAGGGTGAATTGTCATTACAGACAGGGCCAGAGCCTTATCAATTCGAGCCGCTGGCTCAAGTCGCGGAGCCCAGATACCGGCAATGCTATCGAAGCAGCAGCGCAAGAGAGAATGGGGCCAGTGTCGGAGTGGTAAAATTAGCATTATGGCTAATTTAGGCTAATGCTCAGCAAAGGCTAACGAACTTTTAAAAATTGCAAACCTATGCATTTAGTTTGATTTTGGCATGTAGTGTTAATAATTAAGCAAAAAATATTTGAAATCTAGTTAGAAATTATTGTCTCAACAGGTGCACCTGTGGGCACTGCAGCTCTCTGTCCCGGGAGAGAATGTCTGTTGTAGGAGATACCCAAGGTATAGCTATGAAATATCACAAGACCCAGATTGTTCAGTACACTTAATTCATTTACTAAGTAATCGACACAAAACCCACAATCTCGCATATCAAATAATAAATAAATCATCCTAACAAAGTAGTAAAAGTAAGCATTCTCATATTATAGGTAATGCATAGGTGTCACCAGATTGGTGGAGTAGACTGCAGCCCATCCAGGCTTTGAGCCAGTAGCTCTAAACCCCTATGTATTACAAGCTGTATATGGCACTCATCTCCAGTTATTTGGTGAAATGGAAGATACACTTACAAACAGGTTAGTTCCAGTATGAAAAGATCAATATTATTATAAATCATTTTATTTTTTTTTTACCCTCCACTTCAACATACACGTGCACCTCCTCTTCTTCAGTCGTTACAGACATCTTGCTTATCGCAATGTCGTGAGGTGGTGCTGGGGGTACCTTGGCCAACACGTAAGAGTGGTCATACCTTCCTGCGCTGTGACCAGGATCAGGAAGAGTTTCCTGAAGGACCATACAGAGGTTTTCTTCCCCACTGGATTTTTGAATATGTTTTTATAAATAAAATAAAAATAAAATAAAGGACTTCTAAAGAAGCATTTATAATTGGACTTACACACTACACAATTCTGTAAATCAGCTATAAAACTCAAAGTAAACATGTAGCAATATACACACATACACACATACATACATATATATATACACACACACGCCAAAACCCTTTCCCATATGCCAAGGGTAAAAGAAGTGTCTAATGTCTTTTTGCTCCCTCATGAACTTCTGTACACCTGAATGTCGGTCGGTCACCAAGGACTGGACCACGACACCTCTTTGCTCAAGAAGAGACAGGCTTCTTACAAATCCTTCCTTCTCCATTCGTTGGCTGTTTTGACTTTATTGCTCTGCAAACTCAAAAATACTTTAGAGCAATGCGCAGTATATAGTTTTTCACATAACAAAATACTTCATTGTGTAGTACCTGGACTAGTTGGATGTCTATGACCATTTTGGCTTTGAGATCCATCATTGTGTAGCTGCCATATTTTGCTGAATGTCCTACAATTGTTATTTGCACTTTAGTCAACAAAGCGGTAGCAGCAGCAGCAGCTGCTGTATGTATGTATGTACATAAAGAAGTTATTTATTACCGGGTGAATCAGCTCTCATGTCCCCACCAAGAGTCACAGCCCCAGCAGCAATGGTGTTTTCAATTAGGATATCCTGCTCAATCTTCCACTGCCAGTTTATTGTGGGAATTAGGAGTCTGGCCTGATGCTTGTGGAAGCACTGCTCAGAGATTCCCTTGATTTTGAAAGCATCTAAGAACTAAGCTAGTCAGTGAGCCAGTGAACAGAACAGCTGCACAAAGCTGTAGGTTTCCGCTGGTATATTGTTTACCATTGGCTGGCTCGACCAGTCCCTGGAATACTCGCAGTGAGCACAGTGTTGTTTGACTTGGAGAAGTGTCCCAATGGTTGTTTGTGAAACAGCACAACTCCAGCTGCAGACAGGGCATTTTCTAAAAAGCTCCAGCAATTTATCTTAATAAACTATGTACTTAGTATGTTTGTGTGGTAACACTTCATTGAAGACGCTATGTAAAAGTAAAGAAAAGAAAAAGTTTTTAGAAACAGTCAAATATAACTGAAAAATGAAAATGAGACTAAACGGATTACCTGGTACAGTCCATAGTGCTCTCACTTCCATCTGGATGGTAGCTTGAGTCATCAGTGGACACGTCACATCTTTTCCTCTTTATTGGTGTAGAGGTTGCCTGGGACACTCTGTGAAAGACTCCATCAGTGTGTCTGTGGCACACCACACACTCCTGTTAGGCATTCTGGCCTGGGTGGCTGTGCAAATTATAATAAATAAATCAATAAGCATTAAAAGTGCAAAACAACATTAAATCATCTTGACTATATGATAGTACAGTACAATACAATAGTATTCAAACTCACATTTGCTTCTCCTGATAGGCTTCACCTTAGCCTGCACACCTGCAGATCTGGAGCTGACTGGTTCTGTCTGGGACCCAATTTCTCTGGTCATCTTAAGCTAAAACATATAATCATTTGCGTTTTTATTTAGAATTATAGTCCTAAATTCAATCATTTCAGATATTTTACAATGCAATAAATAAATATTAGTGACACAAATGTTCTCACAAAGCGAAGAATCTCAAATAAGACATGGCCAAACACAAACAGTCACATATAGCCTCGTGGAGCAGCAATATGCAATTTACAACAATAGTGCGCATTTTTGCTGCTTTTAATTAAATGAGCAAGCTTCACACAACAAACACGCACAAGTCCAACACAGCTATCCAAGACAGCGTAAAAATGCCCTCTGTTAGAACACACGAGTCAAGAGACGTATGTTTGGCCAAGTCTAAAGTCACAAAAATAAAGCTTCTTTAGTGCTGCATCACTGACACAAGTACAGCAAAGTATGAGAAATGACTAACGTAATATTGAGTAATAACATAGTAATGCTAGATATCTGTGTGTGCTGAGAAACAAGGGAGTATCTACACTAGTCTGCGACAGACCCGTTAGCGCCACGGTATCAGGAGTAGCTGAAGCTAACGTTTAGCATACTTTATCTAACTAGCAATATGACAAACTGATGAATTAATTTTAGTTTAATAGGATAAATATATATATAAATATATGCTCACTTACCTGAAGACACTGCTGCAGTGGTCCGTGCAAGAGGAGCAGCGTTTGGCACTGCAGTGCTTTTTAGCGTGAGCATTTTGGAGAAGCCCATTTCCACCTCCATTGCATTAGAGAAGCAATCCCGCGTAAAATGCAGGTTGCACACTCCAGCTCTCAGCGGTAACTCTCGGTCTCCCAGGCCAAGTGCATGTAACCACTTATTCCTAATTTCTAAGTCTGCTGGAAAGCTATGCAGTCCAATAGTGCTGTTGCAAACAGCAACACTACACCTACGCCCCATTCTAACAACCACACTAAATACAGATAAAGCTAATGCAAAAAAATCTATGCTAACCTAAAGCTATCCTAACTGATGCAATACTGTGCCACTAACTAACTATGCTTATAACAATACTACACTAAGAACTAACTGCTATGCTATTTAATTATCTAGGCTATGAGAAATAATCTAAATATCTATATAAATGGCTATGCTAACTAGATGCTAATATACGCTGACTGGCTACGGTTTTGACAGAACAAGATGTTTTTATACCAGGAGTAAACAATGCCAAGGGTGACGTGCCAGGGTCATGGGTCGTGAGCCGTTAGTCGAGCCAGTATACGTCACAGTTTTAGCAACTACAATAATTATCGTTCAACCTGAAGGGGGCAGCACTTAGACGGTTTTACACCATATTTTTTAAAATTAATATACTTTATACTCAATTGTCAAAACTTTTAGTCAGATCAATGGACAGCACTAATAAGGCCCCATTCATACAGATCATTAACTAAAAAAAGTTGTTTTAGGGTTTAGTTACTCTTTAATTATAAGGGGCTGCACAGGGTCCTTTTCATAAAAGACAAGTTCCTTTGTCTTTGTTACATTTATCTCTAAGAAACTTTCATCGCACCATTTCTGGAGGGATGACACATGTGCTCTATATACTTCCTCTCCAACTCTGTCCCCTCTTTAATAAAGCAACCAGGGCCATGTCATCTGCATACTTGAACAGATGAAAATTTTCCAGATCTAATTGGAATTCGTTTGTATAAATAGAGCAGAGTAATGGGGATAGAATAGTCCCTTGGGGGCACCTGTATTAACCACTAGGATGTCAGACCGGTGTTATTAACCAGAACCTGTTGAGGGCGGTCAGAGAGGAAGTCCCTTACAAGGTGGATAATACCACCATTTACTCCTATGTCGATAAGTCTCTGCAGCAAAGTGTGTATCTGCATGCTGTTAAAAGCAGATGTAAAATCAATAAACAGGGCCCTAGCAAAGTGGGAGGGGGCTTGAAGGTGCTTTGCCAGGGTGTGAAACATACTGATAGTTGCATCATCAGTTCTCCTCATCATTTTATAAGCAAACTGAAGATGATCTAAGCTATTAGAAGCTGATGCTGTAATGTGTTTGCTTATAACTTTCTCAAAACATTTTCCTAAGATGGAAGTAAGGGCAATGGGCCTGAAATCTTCTAGTTCAGTTGCTCCAGGTTTTTTCGGAATAGGCACAATATAGGATATTTTCCATAATTTGGGCATTGTTAAGGAATTCAGCAAGTACTGGAATAACTCCAGCACAATACCTTTTAGTTCATAAACATTTTCTTTTAAAACTCTCCCTCTCAGGCCATCTGGCCCCGGGCTGAGTTAGACTTAATACTAAACAGGCTGGCTACAATATCATGTTCATTCAGAGTAATAGGGACAAATCGAAATAGACCTACACACACTATCGTTCAGCACTAAAATCATTTTTGTCAAAACGACTAAAAAGACATTAAGATCATTAGCAAAAGATGGAGAGGAGTGTGACAGGGGAGTATGGTTTTCTTAGTTTCCGACCCATCATCGCATTTAAACCTTCCCATGCTTTCTTGGCATTTCCTGAGAAATAATGACATTCAACTTTATCCTTATATTCTATTTTTGCTTTACTCAGTTTCGATCTTAGTTCACTTCTTTTTTCCTTGAATAATTCAATATTACCATTTTTGAAAGCATGTTTTTTCTCCTGAATACATTTCTTAAGATCACTAGACATCCATAAATTGTTATTAGGAAATATTCTAACTATTTTAGTTCGAGTAATTTTACTTTCATTAAACAACAAATAGGATGTAAAAGTGTCAATTAGTTCATGAGGTGTATCACATGAGTTAAGAAATAACCAGTCATTAGTCTCCAGCTCGCATTTCATCTCCTCCATACAGTCCTCAGTCCATATCTTAATTTCCTTAATCACAGTCTTTTCCCGTCTCAACTTAGCTCTGTAACGAGGAAGTAGGTGGACGACATTATGGTCAGGTTTCCCCAAGGCAGGCCTGCAGATGGATTTATAGGCACTTATCTAAAGTACGTGCCAGGCGGGTAGGACAGAACACATATTGATGTAAAGTGGGTAAATGATCAGACAGGTCACAGGAATTAAAGTCCCTGAGTAACAGGACGGGCTGACTGCACGGGACAAGGCTGTGTTGTAGCTCTCTATCCTGGCTGCAGCTCCCACAAAGTCCGGCCCAGGTACATAGGCCAATATAATAATGATCTGTCCAAACTCCCTCGGGAGATAAAAGGGGCGAAATGAGACAACCAAACTTTCATGTGTACACACACGTTCCCGGACGGTGTACTGTGTAGCCCAACGTGTGTCCATATAGACACACACACCACCTCCAATAGATTTTCGAGACGAATATGTGTCTATCGGCCCGAATAAGTGTATAACCCGGTAGATTGGGTCTGACGTCTCCTCTTTCAACCAGCTTTCCGTAAAACAGATGAGATTACTCTGTCGGAACTCATTATCAGATTGTACTTTAGCGGTCAGTTCATTCATCTTGTTGCTCAAAGAGCGAACATTAGAGAAAGTTATTACAGGTAGAGGATGTCTGCTGCCGCGCCTCCTCAGTCTTTCTCTCACTCCTCCTCTTGAACCTCTTTTCTTTATTTTAATCCCTTTTCGCGTTTCGATGTTTTTTGAGTTGAGTTGAGCGTGTTTGTGTGTGTATGTGTGTGTGTTTATGTGTGTTTATGTGTGTTTGTGTGCTTATGTGTGTGTATATGTGTGTTTGTGTGTGTTTGTGTGTGTTTATGTGTGTTTGTGTGTGTATGTGTGTGTTTGTGTGTGTTTATGTGTGCTTATGTGTGTGTTTTTGTGTGTGTATGTCTGTGTTTGTGTGTGTTTGTGTGTGTGTGTGTTTGTGTGTGTGTTTGTGTGTGTTTGTGTGTGTATGTGTGTGTTGTGTGTGTTTATGTGTGTTGTGTGTGTGTGTGTGTATGTATGTGTGTGTTGTGTGTGTGTTTGTGTGTGTATGTGTGTGTTGTGTGTGTGTATGTGTGTATGTGTGTTTATGTGTGTTTTGTGTGTTATGTGTGTGTTTGTGTGTGTTTGTGTGCGTGTATGTGTGTGTATGTGTGTGTTGTGTGTGTGTGTTTGTGTGTGTGTGTGTTATGTGTGTATGTGTGTGTATATGTGTGTTTATGTGTGTGTTTGTGTGTGTTTGTGTATGTGTGTATGTGTGTGTGTGTGTGTGTATGTGTGTGTTGTGTGTGTTTATGTGTGTGTGTATGTGTGTGTTTGTGTGTGTTTATGTGTGTATGTGTGTTTGTGTGTGTTTATGTGTTTATGTGTGTGTTTGTGTGTGTTTGTGTGTTGTATGTGTGTATGTGTGTGTTTGTGTGTGTATGTGTGAATTTGTGTGTGTGTTTGTGTGTAAATGTGTGTATGTGTATGTGTGTTTATGTGTGTGTTATGTTTGTGTGTGTTGTGTGTATGTGTGTGTGTGTGTTTGTGTGTGTGTGTGTGTTATGTGTGTGTGTATATGTGTGTTTGTGTGTGTTTGTGTGTGTGTGTGTTATGTATGTGTGTGTGTGTATGTTTGTGTGTATGTGTGTGTATGTGTGTGTGTGTGTGTGTGTGTGTATGTGTGTGTTATGTGTGTGTATGTGTGTGTATGTGTGTTTGTGTGTGTGTTTGTGTGTGTATGTGTGTGTTTGTGTGTGTGTTTATGTGTGTTTGTGTGTGTTTGTTTGTGTGTGTATGTGTGTGTTTGTGTGTGTTATGTGTGTGTTGTGTGTGTATATGTGTGTTTGTGTGTGTGTATGTGTGTGTTTGTGTGTGTTTGTGTGCTTATGTGTGTGTTTATGTGTGTGTATGTTTGTGTGTGTATGTGTGTGTTTGTGTGTGTTTATGTGTGTTTGTGTGTGTTTGTGTGCTTATGTGTGTGTGTTTATGTGTGTTTGTTTGTGTGTGTATGTGTGTGTGTTTGTGTGTGTATGTGTGTGTGTGTTTGTGTGTGTTGTGTGTGTTATGTGTGTGTTGTGTGTGTATGTGTGTGTATGTGTTTGTGTGTTATGTGTGTGTGTGTGTGTTTATGTGTGCTTATGTGTGTGTATGTGTGTGTTATGTGTGTGCTTATGTGTGTGTTTATGTGTGTTGTGTGTGTATGTGTGTGTTTGTGTGTGTTATGTGTGTGTTTGTGTGTGTGTTTGTGTGTGTATGTGTTTGTGTGTGTTTGTGTGTGTTTGTGTGTGTATGTGTGTGTTTGTGTGTGTATGTGTGTGTTTGTGTGTGTTGTGTGCTTATGTGTGTGTGTGTGTGTGTGTTTGTGTGTGTTTGTGTGCTTATGTGTGTGTTTATGTGTTTGTTTGTGTGTGTATGTGTGTGTTTGTGTGTGTTTGTGTGTGTTTGTGTGTTATGTGTGTGTTTATGTGTATTTGTTTGTGTGTGTGTATGTGTGTGTGTTTTGTGTGTGTATGTGTGTGTTTGTGTGTGTGTTGTGTGTGTTTGTGTGTATGTGTGTGTATGTGTGTGTTTATGTGTGTATGTGTGTGTATGTGTGTGTTTATGTGTGTTTATGTGTGTTTGTGTGTGTTTGTGTGTTTGTGTATGTGTGTGTGTGTGTGTGTGTGTTTGTGTGTGTGTTATGTGTATTTGTGTGTGTTTGTGTCTGTTTGTGTGTTTGTGTGTGTATATGTGTGTGTGTATGTGTGTGTTTGTGTGCTTATGTGTGTGTATGTGTGTTTGTGTGTGTTTGTGTGTGTTTGTGTGCTTATGTGTGTGTTTATGTGTGTTTGTTTGTGTGTGTATGTGTGTGTATGTGTGTGTTTGTGTGTGTTTATGTGTGTTTGTGTGTGTTTGTGTGCTTATGTGTGTGTTATGTGTGTTTGTTTGTGTGTGTATGTGTGTGTGTTTGTGTGTGTATGTGTGTGTTTGTGTGTGTGTTTGTGTGTGTTTGTGCTTATGTTTGTGTGTGTGTGTTTGTGTGTGTTTGTGTGCTTATGTGTGTGTTTATGTGTGTTTTTGTGTGTGTGTGTATGTGTGTGTTTATGTGTGTTTGTGTACCTGACCTGTTCAGTCTCCGCCTCCTCTCTCTCCTGCTCTCTCTTCTTCTGCACTCTCTCTCAGTGTCCTCGTCTGCCACACTTCCCACTTCCACTCACGGACTCCATGGCAATTGTTCATTTTAGGTTTCATACAATTTTCTTCACTGATAAGCGTACAGAATAGTACATTTTACATATGATTAGTGTTATGATTATAAAAGAAACAACCACATCTAGGATCTCTTTGCCCACTAAGTACTTACATTAGCTACATGCACTAATATAACAGAAATACTCGTCTTACCAGTGGATTTACATGCTGATCCCATCCTCAAATTGTAGTCAAGCAGAGAGAATCATAAATTTTGCAAGACAAGCCCTTTAATAAATCTAAATCTAGCAAACATCTGTTTTACATCATTGTCATTCTTATTGTGAGACATAGAAGTGCTCTCCGTTTCCATTAAACATGAACTAAAACCTATAACAAAATAAGATCTAAGTTTATATTCTTTGGGAGGTAAAGAGAGGCCCCATTTTCCACTAAACTCGAACTAAAACATAATCATATAAGGCCTAAGTTTATATTTCTGGGAGGCAAACTAACAAGTTTATATCTCTCCCATTTGGGAGGTAGAGGCCTTGCTTTCAGGGGCCAACTTATGCCCTCTTACATCCAGACCAGCTCGTACATCTTCGTCTGCCCCTGGTTATCCGATGTTCTAAGCGAGCATCGCACCAGCCTCCGGTCAGCTGAGAGAAAATGGCGCAAGTCAAAAGATCGTACTGACCTCTCTACCTACCAGTCTCTCCTCTCTAATTTCTCTGCTGAGGTCACCTCTGCAAAACCATCTACTACCATTCTAAGTTAACCAACTCACCTGACTCACGCACTCTCTTTAAAACCTTCTCTGCCCTCCTTTGTCCGCCTGCTCCCCCTCCTTCATCAGAGTTAACAGCTGATGATTTTGTGTCTTTCTTTGTAAAGAAAACAACCGCCATCAGCAGTCAGTTTTCTGCACCAGCACCTGTTGAACTCTTTCACACCTGATACGTGTTTGCTCCCCTCTTTTTCTCCTCGAACTGAAGCGGACGTTTCCAAGGTCATTAGTTTTAACCACCCTACCACCTGCCCGCTGGATCCCATCCCCACACATCTCCTTCAGGCCATCTCTCCATCTGTCGTGCTCTCCACTGGGTCATTCCCCACTGCTTTCAAAGAGGCCCGCATCACACCACTCCTGAAGAAACCCACTCTCAACCCTACACTGTTAGAAAACTACAGACCGGTTTCCCTCCTTCCCTTTACTGCCAAAGCTCTGGAGCGAGTTGTGTTTAACCAGCTCTCCTCCTTTCTCACACGGAACAACCTCCTGGACCAGAACCAGTCTGGGTTCAAGAGCGGACATTCCACCGAAACTGCACTGCTCTCAGTCATCGAAGCTCTGAGACTGGCAAAGGCAACATCCACGGCTGCTCCAAAGGCGAGGAGCAGCTGTCTCCATTTCTTTTGTGTCAGTGGAAGATTTGAGAATCATGTAACTAAAGAAAACAAGTCACCTGCAGCTACTAAATGTCTTTTTATCAGTTCAAATATACTTTAAACTGTAGATTTATTCATAAACCTTTCCCACATTGACAGGTTTAAACCACTTTTTATTAGGTTTAGATCGGTATTTTATTCAAGTTTAGACCAAGTTTTGTCAGGTTTAGAACAGGTTTTATCAGGTTTAGACCAGGTAGTTCCTGTTTTGGCTGTGACAGTGTTGCTGTTTCCTGTTTCTCAGCAGAATAAAACCCGCCCCTTTTCCTCCAGATTGAATGCTATTGGCTGTTGACTGCACGGCCCTCACCCAGTAATCATTGGTTAAGGTTTAAACCTGGGCTGAGAGACAGAGTTGAACCAGTGTGAAACAAATGAAGCCAAAGTTCCCAGGTTTGGCTTTGTTTGATTTGATCAAAACTTGGTCAACTCTGATTTTGAGACTGGTGCGGCATTGTTGGAAGGTGATGAGTTCAGCTGAAGTGCTTTTCTACATTTTGGGGACAATATAGTGGTTTTGTAAGACGTCACACATGTCCATAAATCCAATAATAACAGGTTCCACATGAACAGCAGCAGGAATGAGGCCGTTACTGTGGAGTGTTTTCTCATTTCACTTTATTGTCATTTCTCACAGGATTTCAACCCAAATCACATTTATCTGTGTCATATTTCAAATCCACCTTTATATTAATGAAGTGTACAGAAGCACTTGTGGAGACAAATGCTGTGATTGATCCTTCTCTACAAACACAATGAGACCAACATGAGATTGATGTCATCAGTTTGTTTCTGTGTGGGATCTGTCTCTGTCAAAGAAACTGGAAAAGAACTGTTCCTCTGTTTTATCCAATCAGACCAGCTCAAACTCAAAATACAAAGTCCATCTCTGATCATTTAAGTGAGTCTTTTCTAACATGTGTGAGTGTGTGAGGTCAGGTAGACTGGACTATCTGATCAGCAGTGAGGATGTTTCTGTACAAGAGGACACTCTCAGTCCCACAGAGTTAACAACGACACTGAAGAGTCAACAGACCTGAACCTAAACCCAGGAAACAGAGTCTGAGTGAATGTGGTGTTGAAGGTGTGGAGGTGGGTCAGTTGGTCAGAGGAGACTGTGTAGAAGGACAGAGAGCCAGCAGGACAGTCCACATACACTGCTACTGTCCCAGAAGAGGACGAGGAGTGAGGGAGGCGGGTTTGTTTGTAATTATGCCAAACATAATAACCAACTTCAGAGCAGGACAGACTCCAGGACTGATCGTTGGATCCAAACAGACAGTCATCACTGTCTCCTTTCCTTCTGATTCCTCTGTAAGACACTGAAACATAAACCCTTCCGCTCCACTGGACCTCCCAGTAACAGCGACCAGTCAGACCAGTCGAACACAGAAGCTGAAACAAGTCCTCAAATCTGTCCTGATGATCTGGATATGGCTGCTCCTCTTTCACTCGTGTCACCTTCTTGTTGTTGTCAGAGAGTTTGAGGCGTCTGTGAGCTGTGTTTGGATCCAGTGTGAGTTCACAGAAATCTGATGGAGAGAAGACACAATACAGCTGCAGTTAGTCCTCTGTCCTCTCTGAACACATGAGATTAACACAAATGTACAAGATTCTGTTTGATGGAAAAGTCATATTAGAAGAAAGACTTTAAACTCTTCTTCTACTGTTTATTGCTGTAGGACATAAAGCAGCTCCTAAAGCTCCAGCCTCTGACGTCACTACACAGGAGTTTATTCACTTCTCTGTGCTTCATGGAAATGGACATCAGTCACATTTCTTTGACACATTTGACTCCAATAGTTGTTCTATTCTATGGAAACACAGAACAAAGTGTGTTGAAGCTGCAGCAGTGGTTCTGATGGTGGTTGGTGCAGACAGTGGTCGTACAGGGATCAAACAGCCCTTAGCAAAGGGCCCCGGACCCCATACTCCCAGAGCACCCCCCACAGGGCACCACAAGGGACACAGTCGAATGCCTTCTCCAGATCCACAAAATACATGTGGACTGGTTGGGCAAACTCCCATAAACCCTCCAGCCCCTGGAGAGGGTATAGAGCTGGTCCAGTGTTCCACGCCCGGGACGAAAACCGCATTGTTCCTCCTGATCTGAGGTTTGACTATCGGGCC
>JALDNG010002389.1:30000-153628 GCA_024349245.1 Neodontobutis hainanensis | reverse complement strand
ACGTGTAGTGTTATACAACTCCCCAACTATTATACCATCCAAGGGTTCATCTTTACGGGCCAAATGGCAGTGCAGAGAACCCGTCTTCTCGAGTCTCTGGAAGGGGTGCTGGAAAGAGCTCCGACCAGGGACTCGTTTTAGTTGATGATCAACTTTGTGGTCTTTTCGTCTGACCTCCAGCCACATGTCTTGGACAATCGGGTGAAGAAAGGGGCGGAGCTGTCAACTGAACACCACCTGGTGGTCAGTTGGATTCGATGGTGGGGAGAAAGCTGGATAGACTTGGTAGACACGATCGTGCTGTGAAGGTCTGTTGGCAAAGGCCCTCCGAGTATCAGTATCATGTCATTTGATTATTTCAGAAGTGCCAATTATGCTGTTAACATTTCACAAGTGTTTTATTAAAATGTAGGCTGCTTATGTCTCTGTTATTTATTTAAAGTGATGGAAATAAAAACTGATGACCCTTAATAGAAAACGTTTAGAATTTAATGAAGATTGATTGTGGCTCCATGGATTCCCTGTAACTAATAATGTGAATATAATAAGAATGTAATGAAAATGTAAATGTAAACTCTATGCATCATTTGTGGTAGGGACATGACTTATAGTCAGCCATAGCTAAATTGTTACAGGGTTAAAGCAGGCATAACACTGTTTTAAACAACCGTAACAATAGTTCTGGACATTTAAAGTGGTCAGCTTAATGTCATTGTTTTATTTAACTTTTTGACAGCGGTTTTGAAGGAGCATCTCATTGCTCTAATTTGGAAAAGTGCATCATCAGAAGCAAATGCACCCTCCCTTACACTCAAAATGGAGAGGGGGACAACAATGACAAATTATCATCTAAAAGATGTCAGTACAGACTGTAAATAACCTGACACTGTTTGGGATATGTCCTGACACTTGTGGGGACATGTCCAGCATATTTTAACACATTTCATCATCATATTTCGTTGGTTTTCTCCTTGATTTTCAAAAACAATATCTGTCTGTTAAAACTATAGATTAGATAGATTAATATGTGTAGAACAGCGTGACCTTGCCGATGTTGATCATGTGATAAATTAGATGAAGAGGAAACTGCACTACTAGGGGCTTGTCCAAGTCTTTGGCTCTTAAACCCCAGTAGGACAGACATGAAGAAAAGAAAAAGAGCAGAATGGATAATATGTCTCCCCCTAGTGGACGTTTTGCAGTTTTACGTTGGGCTTATGACCCTCCAAGGCACTCTTTAGACAAAGGCCATCATAATTAGAGGATTAACCTTTGAACTGTCTGTGTCTTTATCCTGTCTCTGCAGGATCTCGGGGACAGACCGGTCTCATGGGGATTCCAGGACCCGAGGGCCCGATGGTTGTCCTGGTTCGACGGTGGACAGGGTCCCAAGGGTCACCCTGGTCCAAAGGGTCCTAAAGGTAAGAAGGGCCAAGTGAGCACTTGCCACCTAGATTCCCCGGACCCGGGACCACCGGGCCGACCTGGAGAACCAGGACCAGCAGGACCACAGGGGTCCAGAGGGGAGACTGGGTGCACAGGGCCCAAAGGTAAGATCTAATTATAACCTTTTCAAATCCATCTTAATCATGTTCAGATCCATCTAGAATCTTGTTCAGATTCATTTAAAAACTGTTCAAATCAATCTAAAACCTGTTCAAATCCAACAAAAACCTGTTCAAATCCACCTAGAACCTGTTCAAATCCATCTCAAACCTGTTCAAATCCAACAAAAATCTGTTCAAATCCAACTAAAGCCTGTTCAAATCCAACTAAAAATCTGTTTATGGGTCTGTTGCAGGCAGTAAAGGGGACAGTGGAGATCCAGGTTTCTTTGGAGAGAATGGTCTTCCTGGTCCTTGTGGATCTTCAGGAGACGAGGGTCTTCAGGGCGAGAGGGGGACCGATGGGTATAAAGGTCAGTGTTGACCACAGAGACGGGTCTGAACTGGACTCTGGCTCTGTCTCAAAGAGACATATTCATGGAAATTATGGAAACATTAAGACATCAGGGAACAAATGAAAACAGAGAAGGATGGGCCAAAACATTTAATAAAGATAAAAACCCTCTCAAACAAATCTAAAGAAAGACCAGGTTTGTTCAGTAAAGCTGTTTTTTTTAACAGTCAAATATTTAGGTTAGTTAGTTTGTCTGTGGCACTGGTGTATGAATGTGTGTGAATGTATTTCATCATGACAAAAATGCAGCAAAACCCTGGAACAGCCTTCCAGATGAAGTAAAACAAGCCACAACTTTAACAATGTTCAAAGGGACATTAAAAACCATCCTTTTTAGCTCCGCCTACACTACAACTTAAAGTGTTTGTTTTTTTTTATCTGCACTCTTCTTTTAGAATGTGTTATAAGAATTATTCTTACCAGATTAAATGAGCAGACGATGGAGACTGAATATGATTTTAGAAGGAAAGGGTCAGGTTTATTCCTTGCAAGGAATCAAGCAAATACATGTCAGACAAAGATACAGGCTGATGGTTTTGCTCCCCAAAGTAAACATTACATTGCATTTTATATCAGACGGTTCAGACAGTGTTTTGGGAAGAGACGATGGTTACCGCCTCTACAGACTTACAACCCAGAGGCCAGGTGGTAATATGTCTAGGGCTATGTTGAAGGACATGAACAGAATGAACTGAAATAATAATGAAATAATAAGTGGATGGAAATATAGAATATAAAATTCACATAACAGAATGTTTTTAATTTTTCTTATGTTTCTAAATCTAAATCTTGTGTCTTTTATTTTTGTAAAGCACTTTGAGTTACCCAGTGTATGAATTGTGCTATATAAATAATATTGCCTTGCCTTGCATATTTGGTGGTCCGTGAGTCCGTAGGCGCAGAATGGCTGCCACGTCTGTGTCAGTCTGCCCCAGGGCAGCTGTGGCTACCACCACCAGTGTGTGACTGTGGAGTGAATGAATAATGGATATGTAGAGCGTCTTTGCTGACCCTGAAAAAACACTAAATAAAATTGATGTAATAATAAAATAATTTATTGCATCCTTATTTCACATTAAATACCTAAAATTTCAAGAATAGAAGGAAAGACAAAAAAAAACTAAACAAATAGCACATTAACAGAACATAAAAACAAGTGAACAAACAAATAAACACAGTTCAAAGGACCAGAAGAAACTAATAATAATAATAATTTCCTCTGTTCAACTTTCCCCACACACGCCCTGCACATTCCTGGAACCAAGTTTAATTAAAAAAAACGTATTAAATTATATAATCAGCTCGTACATAATCCCCGTGTTCAGGACCGGCCCTGATCATCTGGGGGCCCTAAGCGAGATAGGTCATGGTTACAACTTTTCTTTACCTATTAAAAAATAAGCCTAGTCACAGAAGACTGGCAGCAGCATAATACAACAATCTTAGATTTCCTTTAGGTCCAGAGCTGAAGCTAATTAATAACATAACTAAACCTAAATTGTGACATATATTTTGTAAACACAAAAAGAACCCAAATATGTGAGTTGAAACTGTGCCATTGCTTTGGCCAAGAACACTGTACTGTACAGGACAATTAGAGCAATTAGAGGACAAACTGAGATTAAGTAAAATTTTTGCTTAAAAAGATCACATTCCTGTTTAAGACTGAGCCCTCGTCGACACCTGAATATTCAGAGAATGCTGTGCTCTTATGTACCATCAGAAGCACTAAACTACAGCTAAAATCAAAATCAAGGACTGTAATGTCGCCTGGTATGGCACAACTGGGGCTCACATGCGAGCGTGTGGTGGCCAGGTCTTACCCCACAAGGCCCAGCCCTGCTCAGCCTGAAGGAGCGACGAGGGACTGTGAGGTTCAAAGTGGATTAGGCGGCGGTCAAAGGCAGGGGCCTCGGCGACCCAATCCCCGCACATAGAAACTGGCTTTAGGGACATGGAACGTCACCTCGCTGGCAGGGAAGGATCCTGAGCTTGTGCGGAGGTTAAGATATACCTACTAGAGATAGTAAGCTTTTCCACCTACTGTAGTAGGCACTCAAAGCGCTTTACATACATTAAGCAGTTTACCAGTGTTAGAGAACACCACTATGATGTATTAAGATGTTTCATGGGATCGAGCTTGAGCTCTGGAACCACACACCTCGTAAAAGATGTGTGCCCATCGGGTTAGGCTCTGTAGCCAGCAGACTTCTTCTTTACTCGAGGAATTATCCAGTTCCACACCCGCACTATCATGACTAGCAGGTTCTCTAATTTCTACAACCTGCTGAGATTCCTTGTGTCAAATGCACCGAATGCACCTGTCTATATTACTAGACAAAATGGCAGCACCATGTCCAGTAGGATGCAGGCCGTCTGCCCTCAGCAGGCCTGGGCGGCCCCAGAAAGAAGGCCAGTTATCCACGAAACCATAACCTTTCTGACCACAATGCCGGGCCAGCCACCGGTTCATGGAAATTAATCTGCTATACTGTTCATCACTACCCCTTACGGGGAGGGCAGGGCTCCAGACTAACTTTTTTCACTAGGAGCACAGTGGCCCCCAACTGAAAATTTTAGGGGCACAACCAGAAAATTTAGGGGCGCATACCGTAAATCAACATGCTAACAAAATCTACTAATTTACATTGTATTAATAATAAATACTTTAATAATAGATGCAGAAATTACTGTTTCAAATTCAGTGTCACATTTTATTCTGCACTTTTGAAGATGCAACAACAAGGTAAACTGACAGCACCATCGCTGTCATGACAGTACAAACAGTAAACAAAATACCATACATTACCATACCATTCATTGGTTTCCCTTCGTTTAGGATCCTTGCGTATATGATTTTGCATTCCTTTGTTGAAACGTCGATCATAATGGATAAATACGTAAGTCTTCACCTTCAAAGTATCCGCAATTACTCCAACGAATTGTGCGCATGCTGTATCGTTGTTGTATGTTTCGTTAAGTTTTAAGCCATTCTTCCTTTTGAAGGTCGAGCTGGCTTTTGTATTTGGTGAAGGGTAGTTCCTCTTTAGCAACGAAGTAGGCCGTGTTAAATTTCACCATCACCTCTGTCTCATATGCGCTCTGATTTACAGTCATTTGTCTTTTAAAAGCAACTTGGCAGTGGCGTTGCTTTCTGATTTATAAACATGTCACGACATACTCGATGTTTCAGGCTGAGATTGTGTTTAATCAGTGTATTGTGTTTAAACTGCGAAGTGCCAGTTCCGGGGTAGCTGCTGCAGTATTCGCAGTTCATATAGTTCGACTGTTTATAGTACCTCAGCCAGCTGAATTCTTTCAGCCAGTCTTCTCGAAAATGGTGAGTGCGGGTTTTTTTCGCCACACAAACCTCTGACTCTGCATCATCATCCGATGGTGACACTGTAGACTCTGGCACTGGTACACTAGCCACAGGTCAGAAGAATAGTTCGCTTGCTCATAGCTCAGACGCACGCACATATCAGGTTGTGATGATATTTGTCTCCGTTTCCTTCCCACAGATGTTTACCATTCCCTATTCTTCTCCTCACAGACGGGCATCACTCAATGAAACGCGAGTGTGTGCTCACGTCTCATGAGTATGTGTGCGAGTGTGTGTGTGTCTGTTTGTGTGTGTGAGTGTTTTTGCGTGCGTGTGCGCTCGCGTCTCATTGATTATTTCATTGATCATTGACGTGCCCCTTCCACGTTTAATGTATAAAAAATACGGAGGGTGGGGGAGGCAAATTTACTGGTAGCACATGTGCGACTGGATGTAAAATTCAGTCGCACACTCTCAAATTGCGACCATTTGGTCGCAGTCTGGAGCCCTGGTGGGGGCCAGAGACAATTAGTAGCCACTTAGTTTGCTTGTGGGCTGGGACGGCTAGACACTTTCTCTTCTGTGGATTAGTTCAGTCTTGTCTCTGTTCAGACAATGACAGTGAATCAACTGGTCCACATTTTTACACTCTACTCATAAACATTAACATTACCTTAAACTGTTCCAAAACATTTTAGAAAAAAAAAATCAATGAAAAGATTAGAACAATATTTTGGCCTTTTTTTTGTCAAATGATTTTTACTTGTTTACATTAAGCTGCACTTGTACAATGTCGCTTCCTGTTGCAGGTGACCCTGGGCCCCGAGGCGACCCAGGACCCCCCGGCCCCAGCAGCACCATGAACCCTGGCTTCCTATTGGTTCTCCACAGCCAATCACATCAGGTCCCAGAGTGTCCCGGCAACATGAGGGCCCTGTGGAACGGCTACAGTCTTCTGTATCTGGAGGGACAAGAGAGGGCCCACACACAGGACCTGGGTACATTACATAGTGACATCACTGAGTAACAGGATCAGAAACCGGAGGAAAACTGGACCAAAGACTTATTTTCTTTACAGTGTTTTATTATTGAGACTATATAATACATTCTTTACAGTCATTTTCTAAAGATTGTATTTTACTGACACAGCAGGGTTCCTCTGTGTAAGCCACTGTTGTTCTAAAGGTCAGGCTTTAGACAAACTGTAACATTGGTTCTGTTCTGGTTTCGGTCCAGGTCAGGCAGGCTCTTGCGTGCGCCTCTTCTCCACAATGCCCTTCTTGTCCTGTAACAGCGCCAGCTGCTCCTACAGCTCCAGGAACGATAAGTCCTACTGGCTCTCAGCGTCGACCCAGGTCCCGCTGGTTCCGTTTGACGGGGATTTGATCCGGAACCACATCAGTCGCTGTGTGGTCTGTGAGAGCCCCTCTGCAGCTGTAGCCCTTCACTCACAGGCCCCCAGCGCCCCCCAGTGTCCCAGGACCTGGAGCCCTCTGTGGACCGGCTTCTCCTTCCTCATGGTATGTCTGTAGACAGCCCAGACCAGGGATAGTCCAGCCCAAGTTTACACTAGCCCAGCTTATGTTTAGACTGGTCCAGCTCAGGTTTACACCGGCCCAGTCAGGGTTTACACTGACCCAGCCAAAGTTTACACTGGCCCAGCTCAAGAGGATGGCAGTAGCTCAGTGGGTAGAGCGGTCGTCCTTCAACCGGAAGGTAGGCAGTTTGATTCTCACTCTCCCCACAGTTCATACTGTCGTGTCCTTGGGCAAGGCACTTAACCCACCTTGCCTCCAGTGGCTGTAATCACACTGGTAATCACTGCAGAACAACAAAGTCGCTCTGGATAAAAGCGTCAGCTAAATGAATAAATGTAAATGTAAGATAACAATAAAAATATTTGTTAGATTTAATTTAATAGATTTGAGCTATATTTTCTGTGTGTTCTTCTCCTGCAGCACACTGGAGCAGGGGATGAAGGTGGGGGCCAGTCCCTGACGTCCTCCGGCTCCTGTCTGCCTCACTTCAGGGCTCAGCCATTTGTTGAGTGTCAAGGACCGAGAGGAACCTGCCACTACTTCGCCAACATCTACAGCTTCTGGCTCACAAAGGTTGACTCTGTGCAGGTTCACTCTACACAGGTTCACTCAGGCGACATTGGCTCCGACGACATTGGTTCCGGCACCGATGGCTCAGACACTCTTACACACAACCAGCAGCAGAAACTGAATATCGGACAATGCACTGTCTGCATGAGGACCAAGTGAGACCGGGTCAAGATCCACAGACCAGGACTAGGTCTAAACCCACAGACCATGACCGACTCACGAACAACAGAACATCACCAGCTCTAGAACCACAGACCATGACTGACTCTAGAACCACAGAACAGGATCATGTCAAGATCCACAGACCAGGACCAGGTTTAAACCCACAGACCAGGACCAGCTGTAGATCCACAGACCAGGACCAGGTCATGATCCACAGACCAGGACCTGGACTTATTCTACAGGGTTTTTCTGGGTTCTGTTGGGCTCAAAGAACAGTGTGCCCTGGACTGTCTCAGTCCGACAGATGTGCCAGGACTAAACCATGAGTGTGTCCAACCTCTGCCAAATACAGACTGTAGAGCAACCAAACCAAAGTCTCCTGGGTTCAACTGGGATTTAAGTCAGTTAAGTGACATTGTTTAGCTGACTTTTCTCTAGTCCTGGTTTAGACCTGGTTTAGTCCTGGTTTAGTCCTGGTTTAATTCTGGTTTAGAAATTGTTTATACCTGGTTTAGTCCTAGTTTAGTCCTAGTTTAGTCCTCGTTTAGTCCTTGTTTAGGTCTGATTTTTGATCTGATTTAGACCTGGTTTAGACCTGTAGAGTGTAGAGGGGACTGGATTAGACCTGGTTTAGACCTGGTTTAGACCTGGTTTAGACCTGGTTTAGACCTGGTTTAGACCTGTAGAGTGTAGAGGGGACTGGATTAGACCTGGTTTAGACCTGGTTTAGACCTGGTTTAGACCTGTAGAGTGTAGAGGGGACTAGTTTAGACCTGGATTAGACCTGGTTTAGACCTGGTTTAGACCTGGTTTAGACCTGGTTTAGACCTGGTTTAGACCTGTAGAGTGTAGAGGGGACTGGATTAGACCTGGTTTAGACCTGGTTTAGACCTGGTTTAGACCTGGTTTAGACCTGGATTAGACCTGGTTTAGACCTGGATTAGACCTGGATTAGACCTGGATTAGACCTGTAGAGTGTAGAGGGGACTGGATTAGACCTGGTTTAGACCTGGATTAGACCTGGATTAGACCTGGATTAGACCTGGTTTAGACCTGGTTTAGACCTGGTTTAGACCTGGTTTAGACCTGTAGAGTGTAGAGGGGACTGGATTAGACCTGGTTTAGACCTGGTTTAGACCTGTAGAGTGTAGAGGGGACTAGTTTAGACCTGGATTAGACCTGGTTTAGACCTGGTTTAGACCTGTAGAGTGTAGAGGGGACTGGATTAGACCTGGTTTAGACCTGGTTTAGACCTGGATTAGACCTGGATTAGACCTGGTTTAGACCTGGTTTAGACCTGGTTTAGACCTGTAGAGTGTAGAGGGGACTGGATTAGACCTGGTTCAGATCTGGTCTAGACCCGGTTTAGTCCTGTTGAGGATTAGGGCTGTATTTGAAAGAAACTCCTAATGTAGGATATAGTGCACGGGCCTACTGACCTGCTAAATAAGAGGAAGGAAACCTGTAGGTCACCTGGGGGTCCAATCCAAATTCTGTCTAACTTTTACCGTCTGAGACCAGAGGAGAGGCATTTTTTACAGGTGTGTGTCTCTAAACACTAGCCCCTGGTTTAGACTTGGTTTAGACCTGGTTTAGACCTGATTTAGTCCTTGTTTAGACCTGGATTAGACCTGGTTTAGAACTTGTTTAGACCTGGTTTAGTCCCTGTTAATATCTGGTTTAGCCCTGATTTAGTCCTAGTTTAGGCCTGGTTTAGGCCTGGTTTAGGCCTGGTTTAGACCTGGTTTAGCCCTGATTTAGTCCTAGTTTAGGCCTGGTTTAGGCCTGGTTTAGGCCTGGATTAGACCTGGTTTAGAACTTGTTTAGACCTGGTTTAGTCCCTGTTAATATCTGGTTTAGGCCTGGTTTAGGCCTGGTTTAGACCTGGTTTAGGCACTGGTTTAGGCCTGGTTTAGACCTGGTTTAGACCTAGTTTAGACCTAGTTTTGACCTGATTTAGTCCTAGTTTAGACCTGGTTTAGCCCTGGTTTAGTCCTAGTTTAGGCCTGGTTTAGGCCTGGTTTAGACCTGGTTTAGTCCTGATTGAGACCTGGTTTAGACCTGGTTTAGTCCTGGTTTAGACCTGGTTTAGGTCTGGTTTAGGCCTGGTTTAGACCTGATTTAGGCCTGGTTTAGACCTGATTTAGACCTGGTTTAGTCCTGATTTAGACCTGATTTAGACGTGGTTTAGACCTGGTTTAGTCCTGGTTTAGGCCTGGTTTAGACCTGGTTTAGACCTGGTTTAGACCTGATTTAGACCTGATTTAG
Organism: Neodontobutis hainanensis; assembly: GCA_024349245.1. Lineage (NCBI taxonomy): Eukaryota > Metazoa > Chordata > Actinopteri > Gobiiformes > Odontobutidae > Neodontobutis > Neodontobutis hainanensis. Next base: position 143,809 of record JALDNG010002389.1, on the reverse strand, counting down.
ACCTGGATTAGACCTGGTTTAGGCCTGGTTTAGGCCTGGTTTAGACCTGGTTTAGACCTGGTTTAGACCTGGTTTAGACCTGGTTTAGACCTGGTTTAGACCTGGGTTATACCTGGTTTAGTTCGGCTTGAGGATCAGTTGTGTTTATTGTAGATAGGTCTGGGTTAAATATATTTATTAGAGAATCACTGGACCTTGATTGGGTTTAATGAAGCAAGACTCCGCCCCCTAAGTTTTAGGCCACGCCCAACAACACAACCACACCACTGTCTTCTTAAGGACCCGGCCTTCTCATTTAAACTAGGACTTACAGCGCCTGAAAACATTAAATTTATTATTATTAATGATGTTTGGAAAATGAAAAAATAAATCTTGAAGCTGGTGATAACATCTTTTGTTTTTGAAAAAAAAAAACACATTTATGGCCTTTAAAAGATGGCTGTATTATTATAGAAGCTCTGGCTCCTCCTGTTGGACACTTAAGGTTCTGTAGTTAGGCCTAGGTGTAAAAAAGACATCCCTCCAATTGAAAACATGTCTGCGTTTTCTTTTAAAATGATCTAATGGGATAAAACAAGCGTTTTATGGGGTCACTGTCTTTCCTTTGAGCTCAGATCTGATCCGATGGTAAAAGACGAACTGCTATGGGCCAAATACACAAATAAAACATCATCATTAGCCCTGACTCAGGATCTGTTCAGGTAACACATTTAGGCGCGTCTCACAATGATGACATCATCAGTCTGATCGACTAAACCCTGGACTAAAGAGCTTCAGTCTGTGTCTGAATCCACACTATATAGTGCACTACATTTTATAGTGGTGTCTGAGTGTCTAGAGACTGAAATGTAGTGCACTCAAAGTATCCTGTCAATGCATTAGTAAAAGTAGTGAGCAGCAATGGTCATTAAATGGTCAAAATACACCATAATGCTTTGCAAATTGTCGTCGGGGAGCCAATTATATGCAATTGTGTTCATAATTGTATAATGGCCAAACAATTTGTGATTGTTGAACCTTTTCTTTGACTCACAGTTAGTTGTTGGGTTTCTTGTCAAACTGTGTTTACTCTTTTTAAATCTTAATGACAACAGAACCTTCCCTGTTTGCTTATCAGTAATCAGTGTGTACAATGTGTGTATAAAAGGTCACTGAGTTTCTGGGCTCCTGACAGACCCTTGCATCTTTCATCCAGGGCTGCTCTGACATTTCTGTCTGAGTCATGGGGAAAGCTAAAGAATTGTCAAATAATCTGTGGGAAACGGTAATTGAACTGTATAAAACAAGAAAGGGATATAAAAAGTGTTCAAACTCTAATAAAAAAGTGGAAAATGAGGGATTCAGTTTAAACCAAACCAAGGCCAGGTAGACCAAACAACATTTCAGCAAAACTGACAGAAAAATTGTTCGGGATGTAAGAAAAACCCACAAATAACTTCTTCTGAAATACAGGACTTTCTGACAAAGGTGGTGTGGCTGTTTGAAGATGCACTATAAGGAGTCACTTCAAGAACAATGGGCTATATGGTCAAGTCGACAGAAGAAATCCATTACAATTCTTTAAACAGCTTAGATTCAAGCCTCAGAACTTCTGGAACAAAGTCATTTGGAGTGATGAGACCAAAATTTAACTTGTTGGGCACAACCATAAACGTCTCATTTAGAGTCGACAAGGCTCTGATGAAAGGAACACAGTCCTTCTGTGAAACATGGAGGACAGATGTGTTGGGGATGTGAGCTACAAAGGCTCAGGAAAAGAATGAATGCAGCATGTTTTCAGAAAATACTGGAGGAACATTTGCACTCATCAGCCCTGAAGCTGTTCATGGGACGTACTTGGACGTTCCAACAGGACAACGATCCAAAGCACAAGTCGACCTGTCGTTGTCTACAGCAGCAGAAAGAGAAGGTTCTGGACTGACCTCAGTGTCATTGAACCACTCTGAGATCACAAACCTTCAGTTCAAGCAAGAGCCCAAGAATTTACAGGAACTGGAGGCTTTTTACCAAAAAGAATGAGCAGCTTTACATCTGAGAAAATAAAGAGCCTCATTCACAAACACCACAAAAGACCTCAGCTGTCGTTGATGTTAAAGGTAATACACAGTATTAACTGGGGTCTGTAAAATTTAGATCAGGGTCATTTGGGTAGTTTTGTTGTCATTATGATTTAAAAAGAGAAAAACAATTGTCTGACAATAAATGGCTTCATCCAAACACCAACTATGAGTTTTGAAAGGTTTTGTGTTATATTTTATATCCTCTCAAAATTGTCCAAAAAAATGACAGATTCTGCCAGTCCTACATGTATAGTCCTCTACATAGTGCTGCAGAGTGAGGGGTTAGAGACTAGGGAGCGCATTCGGACACAGCTTCAGATCAGTTACTCACACATTCACCAAGACCTGGATAAATAAGAACATGACAGACTGTAACAGACTTTACTTTTAAAATAATTTCTCTCACTAGTTTTATATAAAATAAAACAGTGACTGGCTCTGTTATGAAATATTTATGTCCTACATTTTCAATATTAATGTGTGATATTTGTAGAATTATGCCTCACTGAATCTTCAATAAAATCTCTGTTTAGTATCAACTGAGTCTTAGTTTGGTTTTTCGGTCTTTTCAGATCAAGCCTGGTTTAGACCTGGTTCAGACTTGGTTTAGTCCAGAACCTAGAGAGCGAGACATTTAATGTGTTAGCTAAATTGTTGATAGCTTTTATTAGTTTCTGAGGGCGACCATTTACAATACTTAGTAGAGAATATTTTAAAAGTTACCCATTGAACAGCAGCTTAAAATAAAATATGATGCCAGGCCAACATCAAAACTTGAGCTGCATTCAGAGAGCAAAAAGACATTTTAATCTGAGAACAGCAGAAGCTCGACAGGGTCTACAGAAGCCTACAGAGGACCTTCTTGCTTTAAGACCACGACCATTGTCCCCCTGCCTAAGAAGAACCCACCAACCTGCCTGAACGACTACAGGCCAGTGGCACTCACTCAGGCCTCAGTCTGTCAGGATTGGTAATAGGACTCTCTACTTTTATTGTTTTTATTTGTATTTTATTATTTATAATTTCATTGTGCAGGGAAACATGTTTTCTGTCTGTGCACATGACAATAAACACTTTTGAACCTGTGAACCTTTGAAGATCTATCAAGGTCTACAGAGGTCTACAGGTTCTGCAGGGTCTACAGAGGACTACAGGGTGCACAGAGGACTACAGAGGACTACAGGGTGCACAGAGCACTACAGAGGACTACAGGGTCTACAGAGGACTACAGAGGACTACAGAGGACTACAGAGGACTACAGGGTCTACAGAGGACTACAGAGGCCTACAGGGTCTACAGAGGACTACAGGGTCTACAGAGGACTACAGAGGACTACAGGGTCTACAGGGTGTACATAGACTACAGGGTCTACAGGGTCTACAGAAGACTACAGGGTGCACAGAGCACTACAGAGGACTACAGGGTCTACAGGGTGTACATAGACTACAGGGTCTACAGGGTCTACAGAGGACTACAGGGTCTACAGAGGACTACAGGGTCTACAGAGGACTACAGGGTCTACAGGGTGTACATAGACTACAGGGTCTACAGGGTCTACAGAGGACTACAGGGTCTACAGAGGACTACAGAGGACTACAGGGTCTACAGAGGACTACAGAGGCCTACAGGGTCTACAGGGTGTACATAGACTACAGGGTCTACAGGGTCTACAGAGGACTACAGGGTCTACAGAGGACTACAGAGGCCTACAGGGTCTACAGAGGACTACAGAGGACTACAGAGGACTACAGGGTCTACAGGGGACTACAGGGTCTACAGAGCACTACAGAGGACTACAGGGTCTACAGGGTGTACATAGACTACAGGGTCTACAGAGGACTACAGAGGACTACAGGGTCTACAGAGGACTACAGAGGCCTACAGGGTCTACAGAAGTCTACAGAGGACTACAGGGTCTACAGAGGACTACAGGGTCTACAGAGGACTACAGGGTCTACAGAGCACTACAGAGGACTACAGGGTCTACAGGGTGTACATAGACTACAGGGTCTACAGAGGACTACAGGGTCTACAGAGGACTACAGAGGACTACAGGGTCTACAGAGGACTACAGAGGCCTACAGGGTCTACAGAAGTCTACAGAGGACTACAGGGTCTACAGGGTGTACATAGACTACAGGGTCTACAGGGTCTACAGAGGACTACAGGGTGCACAGAGGACTAAAGAGGACTACAGGGTCTACATAGGACTACAGGGTGCACAGAGGACTACAGAGAACTACAGGGTCTACAGAGGACTACAGGGTCTACAGGGTGTACATAGACTACAGGGTCTACAGGGTCTACAGAGGACTACAGGGTCTACAGGGTGTACATAGACTACAGGGTCTACAGGGTGTACATAGACTACAGGGTCTACAGGGTCTACAGGGTCTACAGAGGACTACAGGGTCTACAGAGGACTACAGAGGTCTACAGAGGACTACAGGGTTTACAGGGTGTACATAGACTACAGGGTCTACAGGGTCTACAGGGTCTACAGAGGACTACATGGTCTACAAAGGACTACAGAGGCCTACAGGGTCTACATTTTGTACAGAGGTCTACAGAGGACTAAAGAGGACTACAGGGTCTACAGAGCACTACAGGGTCTACAGAGGACTACAGAGGTCTACAGAGGACTACAGGGTCTACAGAGCACTACAGAGGACTACAGAGCACTACAGGGTCTACAGAGGACTACAGAGGTCTACAGGGTCTACAGAGCACTACAGAGGACTACAGGGTCTACAGGGTGTACATAGACTACAGGGTCTACAGGGTCTACAGAGGACTACAGAGGTCTACAGAGGACTACAGGGTCTACAGAGGACTACAGGGTCTACAGGGTGTACATAGACTACAGGGTCTACAGGGTCTACAGAGCACTACAGAGGACTACAGAGCACTACAGGGTCTACAGAGCACTACAGGGTCTACAGAGGACTACAGAGGCCTACAGGGTCTACAGAGGACTACAGAGGACTACAGAGGACTACAGAGGACTACATAGGACTACATAGGACTACATGGTCTACAGAGGACTACAGGGTCTACAGAGGACTACAGGGTCTACATAGGACTACAGGGTCTACAGAGGACTACAGGGTCTACAGAGCACTACAGAGGACTACAGGGTCTACAGGGTGTACATAGACTACAGGATCTACAGAGGACTACAGGGTCTACAGGGGACTACAGAGGACTACAGGGTCTACAGAGGTCTACAGAGGACTACATAGGACTACAGGGTCTACAGAGAACTACAGGGTGCACAGAGGACTACAGAGGACTACAGGGTCTACAGTGTCTACATAGACTACAGGGTCTACAGGGTCTACAGAGGACTACAGAGGACTACAGAGGACTACAGGGTCTACAGAAGACTACAGGGTCTACAGGGTGTACATAGACTACAGGGTCTACAGGGTCTACAGGGTCTACAGAGGACTACAGGGTCTACAGAGGACTACAGAGGTCTACAGGGTCTACAGAGGACTACAGAGGACTACAGAGGACTACAGAGGACTACAGGGTGTACATAGACTACAGGGTCTACAGGGTGTACATAGACTACAGGGTCTACAGGGTCTACAGGGTCTACAGAGGACTACAGGGTCTACAGAGGACTACAGAGGTCTACAGAGGACTACAGGGTCTACAGGGTGTACATAGACTACAGGGTCTACAGGGTCTACAGAGGACTACATGGTCTACAAAGGACTACAGAGGCCTACAGGGTCTACATTGTCTACAGAGGTCTACAGAGGACTAAAGAGGACTACAGGGTCTACAGAGCACTACAGGGTCTACAGAGGACTACAGAGGTCTACAGAGGACTACAGAGCACTACAGGGTCTACAGAGGACTACAGAGGTCTACAGGGTCTACAGACGACTACAGGGTCTACAGGGTCTACAGAGCACTACAGAGGACTACAGGGTCTACAGGGTGTACATAGACTACAGGGTCTACAGGGTCTACAGAGGACTACAGAGGTCTACAGAGGACTACAGGGTCTACAGAGCACTACAGGGTCTACAGAGGACTACAGAGGACTACAGGGTCTACAGAGGACTACAGGGTCTACAGGGGACTACAGGGTCTACAGAGCACTACAGGGTCTACAGAGCACTACAGGGTCTACAGAGGACTACAGGGTCTACAGAGGACTACAGAGGACTACAGGGTCTACAGAGGACTACAGGGTCTACAGGGGACTACAGGGTCTACAGAGCACTACAGGGTCTACAGACCACTACAGGGTCTACAGAGCACTACAGGGTCTACAGGGTCTACAGAGGACTACAGGGTATACAGAGGACTACAGGGTCTACAGAGGACTACAGAGGACTACATAGGACTACATAGGACTACATGGTCTACAGAGGACTACAGGGTCTACAGAGGACTACAGGGTCTACATAGGACTACAGGGTCTACAGAGGACTACAGGGTCTACAGAGCACTACAGAGGACTACAGGGTCTACAGGGTGTACATAGACTACAGGATCTACAGAGGACTACAGGGTCTACAGGGTCTACAGAGGTCTACAGAGGACTACAGAGGACTACAGGGTCTACAGTGTCTACATAGACTACAGGGTCTACAGGGTCTACAGAGGACTACAGGGTCTACAGAGGACTACAGAGGACTACAGAGGACTACAGGGTCTACAGAAGACTACAGGGTCTAGAGGACTACAGGGTCTACAGAGCACTACAGGGTCTACAGAGGACTACAGAGGACTACAGGGTCTACAGAGGACTACAGGGTCTACAGGGGACTACAGGGTCTACAGAGCACTACAGGGTCTACAGAGCACTACAGGGTCTACAGAGGACTACAGGGTCTACAGAGGACTACAGAGGACTACAGGGTCTACAGAGGACTACAGGGTCTACAGGGGACTACAGGGTCTACAGAGCACTACAGGGTCTACAGACCACTACAGGGTCTACAGAGCACTACAGGGTCTACAGAGGACTACAGAGGACTACAGGGTATACAGAGGACTACAGGGTCTACAGAGGACTACAGAGGACTACATAGGACTACATAGGACTACATGGTCTACAGAGGACTACAGGGTCTACAGAGGACTACAGGGTCTACATAGGACTACAGGGTCTACAGAGGACTACAGGGTCAACAGAGCACTACAGAGGACTACAGGGTCTACAGGGTGTACATAGACTACAGGATCTACAGAGGACTACAGGGTCTACAGGGGACTACAGAGGACTACAGGGTCTACAGAGGTCTACAGAGGACTACATAGGACTACAGGGTCTACAGAGAACTACAGGGTGCACAGAGGACTACAGAGGACTACAGGGTCTACAGTGTCTACATAGACTACAGGGTCTACAGGGTCTACAGAGGACTACAGGGTCTACAGAGGACTACAGAGGACTACAGAGGACTACAGAGGACTACAGGGTCTACAGAAGACTACAGGGTCTAGAGGACTACAGGGTCTACAGAGGACTACAGGGTCTACAGAGGACTACAGAGGACTACAGGGTCTACAGAGGACTACAGAGGACTACAGAGGACTACAGGGTCTACAAGGTCTACATAGACTACAGGGTCTACAGGGTCTACAGAGGACTACAGAGTCTACAGGGTCTACATAGACTACAGGGTCTACAGAAGACTACAGGGTCTACAGAGGACTACAGGGTCTACAGAGGACTACAGGGTCTACAGAGGACTACAGGGTCTACAGAGGACTACAGAGGACTACAGAGGACTACAGGGTCTACAAGGTCTACATAGACTACAGGGTCTACAGAAGACTACAGGGTCTACAGAGGACTACAGGGTCTACGGAGGACTACAGGGTCTACAGAGGTCTTTAAGGTTTTAAATGGACTATAACAGGTTTTAGCAGTGTTTAAATAAATGATTGGATTTAAATGTGTTTAAAAGACTTCCTGTTATGACCATATTTGCCTCTGTTTTTGTTTCCTGCTGTGGCTAAAGAGCTGCTGAATATTTATTGACTCTAAATGAGTTTAAACAATGTTGTCCCGCCCCCCGCTGGGCTGTCGGGCCAATCACGCGCCTCTGCTCTGCATGGGCCAATCAGACGCTCGGCTGGAGGTGAGTGGAAAGATGTGGAAGCAGCGTGGAGTTTTACAGAGAGACACAAACTCAGCACGAAGACATTAGCTTCACAGCGAGAGTCGGACAGTTCTCTGTGGGTTTACACTGGTAAATGACTCAGGGGGAGTTCAGTCAGATGATAACCGGACAATCTGGGACTTTAGAGCCATGGGTCCTGAAAATAAAAAGCTTTAGACACACAAGAGGTGCCCATAACCTCAGAAGGTAAACGGAAAGAAGAACAACACATCCGTAAAGCCCTGAGAGAATGTGGATACACCAAATGGACTTTCAACAAAACCAAGAGGACACAGACACCAAAAAGACAGGAACCAGGGACAAAAGGGAAGGGTGTAGTTATAACTAATGTGTCTGGTTTATCTGAAAAACTTTAAAGGATTTTCTACAAACACAACATTCCAGTCCACTTTAAACCTGGAACACTCTGCGTCAAAAACTGGTCCATCCTAAAGACAAGAACCCCACAAACAGAGGAATGTAGTTTATACAGTTCAGTGAAGAGTGCAGGGACAGTTCTGTTGGAGAAACTAAACAACAGCTTCACAAGAGGATGTATCAGCACAGAAGAGCCAATCCTGGACCTGAGTCTGAGTCCACCTCCACCTCAAAGAGAAAGGACAGTCCTTTGAGGACAACAATGTCACAATTTTAGCCAGAGAGGCCAGATGGTTTGAGAGAGGGCTGAAGGAAGACATTTTTGTGAAAATGGAAAAGCCTTCCTTGAACAAAGGAGGGGCCTCAGATTCATGTTGCCTAGTATTTATAACAGTGTTCTGGAACCTAAAACAAAAGAGGTACACCCTAGAATAACAAACACAGCACCTGAATAGAACAGTGTCACTAACAACTCTCCTGAGCCTTAACGACTCTCACATCAGGAGTGACACTTCCATTTCAGAGCTAACGACTATGAGACCAGAACAGTCTGGTCCAATCAGGTTTGGTTTCAAGGGGAAACTCCTCCCTCTAGAGATAAAGCTCATCTCTCCCAAAAGTTTATCTCAGAATTGATAAAGTCTCTTGGAATTAGAGACAAAACGTCTTCACCTTGAAAACTGAATACAAATGCTTTTGCTTTAATCTTTTTTTTCAACACGGCTAATACTTAAATCTGAGGATTTTTTGCAGTGTTGATAAAAGTATTTTTTGTCAGAGACTGAGAGCAGGCAGAGGAGGTGAGACAGTAGCTCTCACCACTTAGAGCCAAATGAACAGGTAACATTCACAGTTTGTGTAAATCAGACTCTTAAAAATGAGGTAGGCTCATTTTCAAATAACATTACTACCACTCTCAGAGCTCAGAACTCTGTAGTTTTATGTTTTAAACACAAATGTGAGATTGAGCAGAAACTAAGTCAGAAATGAAGCCAGTGAATACCTACAGGCACAGAAACACAGTGCAGTGCAAGTGTCTCAGGATCAGTGCGAGTGTCTCAGGTGCAGTGCGAGTGTCTCAGGATCAGTGCGAGTGTCTCAGGTGCAGTGCGAGTGTCTCAGGATCAGTGCGAGTGTCTCAGGATCAGTGCGAGTGTCTCAGGTGCAGTGCAAGTGTCTCGGGATCAGTGTGAGTGTCTCAGGAGCAGTGCGAGTGTCTCGGGAGCAGTGCGAGTGTCTCAGGTGCAGTGCGAGTGTCTCAGGTGCAGTGCGAATGTTTCAGGAGCAGTGCGAGTGTCTCAGGTGCGGTGCAGTCTGAGTGTCTCAGGATCAGTGCGAGTGTCTCAGGTGCAGTGCGAGTGTCTCAGGATCAGTGCGAGTGTCTCAGGAGCAGTGCGAGTGTCTCAGGTGCAGTGCGAGTGTCTCAGGATCAGTGCGAGTGTCTCAGGATCAGTGCGAGTGTCTCAGGAGCAGTGCGAGTGTCTCAGGTGCAGTGCGAGTGTCTCAGGATCAGTGCGAGTGTCTCAGGATCAAAGCGAGTGTCTCAGGATTAGTGCGAGTGTCTCAGGATCAGTGCGAGTGTCTCAGGATCAGTGCGAGTGTCTCAGGTGCAGTGCGAGTGTCTCAGGTGCAGTGCGAGTGTCTCAGGATCAGTGCGAGTGTCTCAGGTGCAGTGCGAGTGTCTCAGGTGCAGTGCGAGTGTCTCGGGATCAGTGCGAGTGTCTCAGGTGCAGTGCGAGTGTCTCAGGATCAGTGCGAGTGTCTCAGGTGCAGTGCGAGTGTCTCAGGTGCAGTGCGAGTGTCTCAGGATCAGTGCGAGTGTCTCAGGATCAGTGCGAGTGTCTCAGGTGCAGTGCAAGTGTCTCGGGATCAGTGTGAGTGTCTCGGGATCAGTGTGAGTGTCTCAGGAGCAGTGCGAGTGTCTCGGGAGCAGTGTGAGTGTCTCAGGTGCAGTGCGAGTGTCTCAGGATTAGTGCGAGTGTCTCAGGTGCGGTGCAGTCTGAGTGTCTCAGGATCAGTGCGAGTGTCTCAGGATCAGTGCGAGTGTCTCAGGATCAGTGCGAGTGTCTCAGGTGCAGTCTGAGGGTCTCAGGATCAGTGCGAGTGTCTCAGGTGCGGTGCAGTCTGAGTGTCTCAGGATCAGTGCGAGTGTCTCAGGATCAGTGCGAGTGTCTCAGGATCAGTGCGAGTGTCTCAGGATCAGTGCGAGTGTCTCAGGTGCAGTGCGAGTGTCTCAGGATCAGTGCGAGTGTCTCAGGTGCGGTGCAGTCTGAGTGTCTCAGGATCAGTGCGAGTGTCTCAGGATCAGTGCGAGTGTCTCAGGATCAGTGCGAGTGTCTCAGGTGCAGTCTGAGGGTCTCAGGATCAGTGCGAGTGTCTCAGGAGCAGTGCGAGTGTCTCAGGTGCAGTGCGAGTGTCTCAGGATCAGTGCGAGTGTCTCAGGATCAGTGCGAGGGTCTCAGGAGCAGTGCGAGTGTCTCAGGAGCAGTGCGAGTGTCTCAGGTGCAGTGCGAGTGTCTCAGGATCAGTGCGAGTGTCTCAGGTGCAGTGCGAGTGTCTCAGGTGCAGTGCGAGTGTCTCAGGATCAGTGCGAGTGTCTCAGGATCAGTGCGAGTGTCTCAGGTGCAGTGCAAGTGTCTCGGGATCAGTGTGAGTGTCTCGGGATCAGTGTGAGTGTCTCAGGAGCAGTGCGAGTGTCTCGGGAGCAGTGTGAGTGTCTCAGGTGCAGTGCGAGTGTCTCAGGATTAGTGCGAGTGTCTCAGGTGCGGTGCAGTCTGAGTGTCTCAGGATCAGTGCGAGTGTCTCAGGATCAGTGCGAGTGTCTCAGGAGCAGTGCGAGTAACTCAGGTGCAGTGCGAGTGTCTCAGGATCAGTGCGAGTGTCTCAGGATCAGTGCGAGTGTCTCAGGTGCAGTGCGAGTGTCTCGGGAGCAGTGCGAGTGTCTCAGGTGCAGTGCGAGTGTCTCAGGATCAGTGCGAGTGTCTCAGGATCAAAGCGAGTGTCTCAGGATTAGTGCGAGTGTCTCAGGATCAAAGCGAGTGTCTCAGGATTAGTGCGAGTGTCTCAGGTGCAGTCTGAGTGTCTCAGGATCAGTGCGAGTGTCTCAGGATCAGTGCGAGTGTCTCAGGAGCAGTGCGAGTGTCTCAGTAGCAGTGCGAGTGTCTCAGGATCAGTGCGAGTGTCTCAGGAGCAGTGCGAGTGTCTCAGGATCAGTGCGAGTGTCCCAGGATCAGTGCGAGTGTCTCAGGTGCGGTGGAGTCTGAGTGTCTCAGGATCAGTGCGAGTGTCTCAGGTGCAGTGCGAATGTCTCAGGAGCAGTGCGAGTGTCTCAGGTGCGGTGCAGTCTGAGTGTCTCAGGATCAGTGCGAGTGTCTCAGGATCAGTGCGAGTGTCTCAGGAGCAGTGCGAGTGTCTCAGGTGCAGTGCGAGTGTCTCAGGATCAGTGCGAGTGTCTCAGGATCAGTGCGAGTGTCTCAGGATCAGTGCAAGTGTCTCAGGAGCAGTGCGAGTGTCTCAGGATCAGTGCGAGTGTCCCAGGATCAGTGCGAGTGTCTCAGGTGCGGTGCAGTCTGAGTGTCTCAGGATCAGTGCGAGTGTCTCAGGTGCAGTGCGAGTGTCTCAGGTGCAGTCTGAGTGTCTCAGGATCAGTGCGAGTGTCTCAGGATCAGTGTGAGTGTCTCAGGATCAGTGCGAGTGTCTCAGGATCAGTGCCAGTGTCTCAGGAGCAGTGCGAGTGTCTCAGGTGCAGTGTGAGTGTCTCAGGATCAGAGTGTCTCAGGATCAGTGCGAGTGTCTCAGGTGCAGTGCGAGTGTCTCAGGTGCAGTGCGAGTGTCTCAGGTGCAGGGCGAGTGTCTCAGGAGCAGTCTGAGTGTCTCAGGAGCAGTGCGAGTGTCTCAGGTGCAGTGCGAGTGTCTCAGGAGCAGTCTAAGTGTCTCAGGAGCAGTCTAAGTGTCTCAGGAGCAGTCTGAGTGTCTCAGGAGCAGTGCGAGGGTCTCAGGTGCGGTGCAGTCTGAGTGTCTCAGGATCAGTGCGAGTGTCTCAGGATCAGTGCGAGTGTCTCAGGTGCAGTGCGAGTGTCTCAGGTGCAGTGCGAGTGTCTCAGGTGCAGTGCGAGTGTCTCAGGAGCAGTCTGAGTGTCTCAGGTGCAGTCACAGTGTCTCAGGTGCAGTGCAAGTGGCTCAGGAATAATCTGTGTCTCAGGTGCAGTGCGAGTGTCTCAGGTGCAGTGTGAGTGTCTCAGGTGCAGTGCGAGTGTCTCAGGTGCAGTCAGAGTGTCTCAGGTGCAGTGCGAGTGTCTCAGGTGCAGTGCGAGTGTCTCAGGAGCAGTCTGAGTGTCTCAGGAGCAGTCTGAGTGTCTCAGGTGCAGTGCGAGTGTCTCAGTTGCAGTGCGAGTGTCTCAGGAGCAGTCTGAGTGTCTCAGGTGCAGTGCGAGTGTCTCAGGTGCAGTGCGAGTGTCTCAGTTGCAGTGCGAGTGTCTCAGGAGCAGTCTGAGTGTCTCAGGTGCAGTCTGAGTGTCTCAGGTGCAGTGTGAGTGTCTCAGGTGCAGTGCGAGTGTCTCAGGAGAAGTCTGAGTGTCTCAGGAGCAGTCTGAGTGTCTCAGGTGCAGTCAGAGTGTCTCAGGTGCAGTGCAAGTGGCTCAGGAATAATCTGTGTCTCAGGTGCAGTGCGAGTGTCTCAGGTGCAGTGCGAGTGTCTCAGGTGCAGTCAGAGTGTCTCAGGTGCAGTGCGAGTGTCTCAGGTGCAGTGCGAGTGTCTCAGGTGCAGTGCGAGTGTCTCAGGTGCAGTCAGAGTGTCTCAGGTGCAGTGCGAGTGTGTCTCAGAAGCTGTGTAACACTGACCACCAGCGATCTTATCAATAAATGTAATATCATCATCGGAACATATTTTCGGTAGGACAATATTCTAATATTTCCCTTCCTGTCGTCAAATGTCTCTGATGAGATGGTATTTCACATCAATGTGTGCATCTCTTTCTGTTTACAGGATTTATGGAAAGTGCAATTGTACTTAATTGTCTTTGAATGCTTTTGTTCTTGCATGAAGGTAGTTATCTCAACATTTTCATAGCTGTTCTATGTAAATATATTTGTATAGCTGAATCTAGGGAAATGTATTTTGTGCGGCCGGTAGAAAGAGCTACTGTCAGTTGTTTGCTTGTTTTCCATGAGATCAGTAAACTTCCTGCACAAAGACTAGCACTAGCACAGCCTGATGTGCTTCAATGAACTCTTAGACTTTGTCATTTTTTAAAAATGCAGTCCCTGTTCTGTTGTACCTTTGCAGTACCTAAATACATGTGTTACTCTATTCCAATGCTCTACTGTTGGTTCACTATGCCTAGAGTTTACTGACAACAAAACTGATCTGAGGTCAGGTGGCTAAGTTTCAAACTTCCCACAGCCTCTTTGTACTTTTGTGGCTGTTTCTCTGCATTTTCTTTAAAGTCACGTTTGGGTTCACCTGGTGTAGCTCCAGTTTTGAATGATTCAAACCTTTGTAAAATCTTGTACACATATCTTTTCTGTAACATTCTGACTTGTCCTTTTGTTTGTTCAACGTCTTTTCCTAAAAAATCTTTCTTTCTGAATCTTTGAGTTAGCATGCTTTTACATCAGTCATTGCTTCATCACTGCTCACAGCTAGAATAACAATAGCATTCTGTACATCGTCATTGTCTCTTAGATACATGTGGAACACAGTATTCCAGTTTCTCCCTGATTGCTTGCAACTGTACAAAGATTTGTTTAGTCTACATACCAGTTTTACACCTTGTATTTGAACTTTGTTCATAACCTTGGGGTTGCTCTATGTAAGTCTCACAGTCAATGGGTACGTGCAGGTGCGCTGTCTTTACATCCACCAAGATGAAAACTATTTAGTGAGAAAGGGTTGGCACTGTGTATGAATTTAAGATTCAAATCTCAATTTCAAAAAACATTTAAGCACGCTCTAATTTTCTCACACTTGTCCTATCACATTTGGACTAAGTTTTCAAGGTGAAGATGTTTTGTCTCTAATCCCATAAGACTTTATTAAAACCCCAGAGTGTCTCCGGGACCGGGACGTTGACACTTACCCAGAACAAAACAGCGTTAGTGCGAGCTCCTCCGTCATGCAAACCCAAAAATGCATACATCAAATTAAAGCTTAAAGTCTCGTCTTTCAGACGATATAAACCATTTTAAGACATTAAAACCACATATTTGACACCAAAGCCCGTTTACAGACACGCACAAAGATGGAGATTGGTCTTACCTTTGACGGGTCTATTGGACTCGAACCACTAAAAATCCCATAAACTGGGTCTCATTCTGCTCATAAAGGTCCAGGGAATAATATCCAGTAAAATAATTAGGTCCAAAAGATATGTTAGAGCCTCCAAGGCACAAAAACTGCCAAAAAGTATTCCCAACGTGAAGTCAGCTGCGACACTTTATGTATGTGTGTATGTTTCTTTTGTAAATAAAAACATCATTCCTTTTCTACCACTGAAAAGCTAATAAAATGCTACCAGGAAGTGTTAGCATTAGATTGACACCTTGTTTGGCCAATTGAAAGGGGTTTTGGTCAGCCTTTGACCAATGAGAAGACTTGGAACTCCACATATGGATGAACGACTTTAGTTTGGGCTAGAAGCGTCACTGAGCATCCTCAATAGATAAATAGCATAGACATACATAACAAAGGCTAAGATGTCGCAGTCTCTAACGTCATCACCGGCGGCCATCTTGAAACAAGGCAAGGCAAGGCAATTTTATTTATATAGCACAATATTTACACTGGGTAACTCAAAGTGCTTTACAGAAATAAAAGACAATTTACAAGATTTAGATTTGGAAACATAAGAAAGATTAAAAGCATTATAAAAGAAGAAGAGTACAGAAAAAAAAAAAAAAAAAACATTTTAAGTTGTGGTGTAGGCGGAGCTGAAAAGGAAGGTTTTTAACCTCCTTGAACATTGTTAAAGTTGAGGCTTGTTTTACTGCATCTGGGAGGTTGTTCCAGGTTTACGCTGCATGAAACTTAAAGCTGCTTCACCCTGTTTAGTTCTAACTCTGGGCTCGAGCAGAAGCCTGTCCCAGATGTTCTCAGAGTCCGAGGAGGTTCATAAGCTACTAGCATTTCAGAAATATATTCTGGTGCTAAACCATTTAGAGACTTGTAAACCAGCAGTGCTGTTTTAAAGTCTATTCTCTGAGCAACTGGAAGCCAGTGCAGAGATTTTAAAACTGGACTGATGTGGTTGTTCTTCCTGGTGTTAGTTAGAACCCGAGCAGCAGCGTTCTGAATAAGCTGCAGCTGTCTTAACCCTCGTTTTGAGAGACCAGTGAGCAGCCGTTACAGTAATCTAACCTGCTGCAGATAAAAGCATGGATAAGTTTCTCTAAGTCTGGTTTAGACCTTATCCCTTTGACTCTGGAAATATTTTTAAGGTGATAAAATGCAGATGATGTAGTTGACTTAATGTGACTCTGGAAATTTAAATCTGAGTCCATGATGACCCCTAGATTTCTAACCTGGTTTTTAGATTTTAGAGAAAGAGACTCGAGGTGACTGCTGACATTTTCTCTTTGTTTCTGTTCCAAAGATAATTATTTCAGTCTTGTTTCTGTTCAGTTGGAGAAAATTATTTTGCATCCACACATCAATTTGTTCGATGCAGTGACAGTGAATGGATCGGTCCATTTTCAGCTGCTGTGAGTGAAATGTAAATCTGAGGGTCATCTGCATAATTATGGTAGGATACGCCACAGCTGTGTATTAACTGGCCTAAAGGAAGCATGTAAAGATTGAATAATAGAGGTCCCAAGATAGACCCCTGTGGAACCCCACATGTCAGATCCATTTGGTCTGATACACAGTTACCAACCGAAACAAAGTACTTCCTGTCTTCAAGATAGGACTGAAACCATTTAAGAGCAGTTCCAGAGATACTATCCATTCCTCTAATCTTTGTGACAGGATTTCATGTCCACTGTATCAAACACTCAAGTCCAACAGAACTAAGACAGAGGCCTGCGTCAGTGTCAGATGGATGTCATTTGTGACTTTGATAAGTGTAGTCTCAGTCTGTGATGGGGCCTAAAACCTGACTGAAAAAGATCAAAGCAGTTGTTAAGCAATAGAAAGTCATTAAGTTGCTGATGTACAACTTTTTCGATGACTTTCCCTAAAAATGGCAGGTTTGATATGGGCCTATAGTTGTTGAGCTCTGTAGCATAAAGACTGCTCTTCTTTAGGAGAGGCTTGATGACAGCAGTTTTTAAGGCCCTTGGAAATGTTCCAGACTGTAAGGAATTATTGACTATATCAGTGAGTTGTGGTAACAAACTGCTTAGTACTGATTTTAGAAATCTAGTGAGTAGAACATCGAGGCAGCAGGTGGATGAACTCAGGCTGGAGACAGTTTTTTCAATTGTTCTGTCATTACTGGTGTAAAATGTGTTTAACACTAGTGTCTCCTGATGCTGCAGTGTTGTTGAATGCCCTTTGGACTGTAGCATGTTTATTGTCTTGAACCTTGTCGTTAAAAAACAATGCAAACTTATTGCATTTAGTGGAAACTAATTCTGGAGGAAATGGAGCTGGAGGGTTTGTTAATCTGTTCACTGGAGCAAACAGGACAAGAGCTGTTACTGCTGTTGTTGATGAGCTCTTAGAAGAATATTTCTCTTGCTTTTTACAAAGTTTGATGGAAAACATGCAGATTTTTTTGTATACCTTATAATGAATTAAGAGTTTCAATTTACGCCATTTTCTTTCGGCTTTTCGGCATTCCCTTTTCTGTGCCCTGACAGAAGGAGCATTGCTCCACGAAGCCTTCTGCCTCTTCTTCATCACTTTAACCTTAACAGGAGCAATGGTGTCCATAACATTTAAAACACCTGAAGTATAACAATTCATTAAATCATCAACTTGACCTGATGAGGCATTTTCAAACCTGACTTCCTCCATAAACTGTCCTGGTCTTATCATTAATGTGTCTCTTCTGAACAGCTGTAGGTCCAGCAGCAGCTTTTGGAATGATGGACAGATGGAAAAAGACACAAGAATGATCAGAGCAACATCAATCACAGTGACCTCTGAAATATGAACAGCCTTTGTAATGACCAGGTCCAGAGTGTGACCTCTGTTATGGGTCGGCTCATTAACACGCTGACAAAGACCAAAAGGATCAAGAACAGACATGTCACAAACATTATCCACATGAACATTAAAATCACCTGATATGAATATTTGTTCATATTCTGTGCAGATAACCGAAAGCATTTCAGTAACTCATCAATAAAATCATGACATTGTTGAGGTGGTTGGTAAAGAACAACATATAAAATAGATGGAGAAAACTTCTACTCCTTTTTGAATGATTCATACTCAAATGATGAAAACTCCCCAAGAGATAGTTTCTGGATAAGAATATTATTCCTAAGAATAGCACATACACCACCACCCTTTTTGTTTTCCCGCATTTTGGATAAAAATGTGAAATTCGATGGTGTGGATTCAATAAGGACAGCATTTCCAGTCTTGCTGTCTAACCACGTTTCTGTTAAAAACATAAAATCAAGCTTATTTGAAATTATAAAATCATTAATTAAAAAAGATTTCTTTCCCAAAGACCTGACCTGGAGTATTCTCTCCCAGGGCCTCAGGTTGAGAAGTGTTTTATTCTGACAGAAAGTCCTGGAACAGCAGAGGCCCTCAGTGTCCTAATCGCTGATAGTAGCATTGATGCTAGTCAAGGCTTTTGGAGCTGGTCTGGGAGGAGCTGGTCTGGGAGGGGGTGGAGGGGGTCTGACAGGGGTGCATTGGACACCTATCGGGGGTCTCATTTGTTCTGGCCGAGATGGAGATGATAGAACCCGTGACCTGGCCAAGTTAGGTGTGAGGGGTATCAACTTAGTTCCAGATTTGACCAACATTTCCAGGTGATCTGGAAATCCCATTGGTGAATCCAGGGATGGAACAGAGATGGTGAGGTCTGCAGAAGGTGTTGATGTTACTGGGGGGGTCCAGGGTCCTATTGGGGGGGTCCATTTCAGTAGTTCAGGTGTTGATGGTGGTCCAATCAGAGGAGGATCTTTGGTTGGTGAGGCTGGAGTGTTTTTCTTCATCCAGTGGCTGATGGCTTCTCAGAAGACCCTTTCTTTGTTTAAGAGGGCGACCAGAACCATTTAGGTGTCTCAGGGAGTGCAGGAGATTATCTGTTAGCCTCCTGACCCCTCCTCTGTTCAGGTGTGGGCCCTTTCCTTTGAACAGGTCTATAGTTACTCCTCTTGTCTCGCAGGCCTTGGACAGACATGTATTTAGTGCAAGCAGCGACTGAATTTATTGATCCTTCTGTCGATGTTTGGGAGTGGTCCACTGATAAAGAATTGCACTTCCAGATTTTCAAGTTTATTTAAAAGCCTGGAGAAATCTTTTTTTAAAACCTCTGATTCTCCCTTCCTGGTGTCAGCTGCACCACGTGCACCATCAGCTGTTTAATGCCTGTGTGTTTGGACAGGACTGGGGGGAGGAGTGCTGTTATATCAGAGACCATAGCACTTGGACAGCTGCATGTAACAAAACAACTATAGTTTATGTCTCTGACAGCACCGTCTCCAACAGGACATCTCTGTCCTTCACTTTTGGCATAGATTCTCTGTCTCTGTTAGCCTGGTGCTTTTCCACAGATTTATTTCTCCCGTTTACCATAGACAAAGTTTTATTTCCTTCATGTTTTACAGTTAAAGAAGAGTTTTCTGGTTCATTCATCAGTGATTCAAATCTGTTTTTAGCTGGATGTCTGGTGATGCTACATGTGCTCTTGTGATGCCAGCATTCTTTTTTCTGATCCAGTGCTGCTTTGGCTGGGCACCAAGTTTATGCAGGTGCCATCATTTTGTTTAAATCCCTTTGCTTTGTTCAGCTTTGGGAATGACACTGTATCATTCAAGTTTAAATTCACAGTCTTACCACATTGTGTGATCGGGATTGTATCCTGAAGTCCTCTTTCAGATTCCAAAGCAAAAATCTTTGTTTGTAGCACACTGATTTCTTGTTGGTATTTCCAACAATTATGGCAGAAAGAGTTTGCAGTAGTTGTTTTTATCCCAGACATGTTGAAAAATAGATACTAAGACTCCAGTCGCTCAGCAGGTCCAACGTGTTGTTAAAAAAGTAAAATATAAGTAAGAACATAAAAACATAAAAATCCAGTTAAAAGAAAGTAAAAAGCAATGTAAAAAGTTGATCCTAAATGTTGAGATAACTAAAGAGGAAAGTAAAGCTGGCAGGAGCAAGCAGAGGTGCGACTGCACTCTTCAGAAGCAGGAAGTAAAAAATCAGGCAAGCTTTCTGGCGGACTCTGTGGTACCTGATGTAAGGTGAGTGATCTGCAGAACATAAATACTTTTATCTCGCTGAAATCTTGTGGATTTACAAAATGTTTGATTTCTTACAAGCGCTAATAATGTCGCTATAATACTGGATGCGTGAACATGTTGAAATTGCAGCTTTTCTTTTGAAGACGACTTAATCGTGCAGCATAGGTTTGTATCACGGCTAACGTTACTTGTGCAAGTTATCAAGGCTGAGACCACCATCGAGCTGTTCAGTTATAGTTTTACTGACACCAATAACGATTTTATGACAACTATTTTTTATCTATATTACAGTCATTGTGAATGTGGTTGTAGTTATTAGCTGGCTTTGAGTGAGACCTAACGTTAGTAGTTACAGTTTAGCTGCTACCCAGCAATTTTACATCAGTGGGAGAGGCAGAATCTTTCTTTTCAATATAACTTAAGTTGCACATGATTTCCAATCGGTTTGGTTTGTTAGAAAAACATATTAGGCAAAAATAGCTGGGAACAGTGAGCTCTGAAGTAGGCGCAGTGCAATGTTAAGGGAAAAAGCCTAGTAAATGGCCCAATCCTCAAGAAGTTAAAATAAACGTAATAATTCAAATTACTTTATTATAATATTAACATTATAAAAGTGTGTGTGTATGTGTATGTATATATATATATATATATATATATATATATATATATATATATATATATATATATATATATATATTCATTCCTTGCGCATGTGTATATTCATTGCATCTCTATGTTCTGTTCAAAGTTATTTTCATATGGAAGTCCATGGTTATAATTATTCATAAGTATGCAGTGTCATAAGTATATCTCTGACGTTTATAACAAACCAAACTGTTTAAAAATCGGTAGAAAATTTAGCAAGTTATGGTTATTTAAAAAGTACATGCACCATTAAAACACAATGTTACGAGTGAGCAAGCTGCCTGTGACAAGATGGCCGCCAGGTGCGGACGTCGACCTCCATTGGCCAACAGCGCGGACGAGACATCTAGCCTTTTTTATGTATGTCTGTCTATGATAAATAGAGCCAATGAGCTACGGTTTACGGCAATACAAAACACGGCAACTTATTTTTATAAATTCAGGGTCTGGGGTTCCTCGCATCAGAGAAGAGGAGAGGAGAGAGAGGCAGCTGCATCAACACTTGTGTCTTTTGAGTCTTTTATGAGTAAACTATACTCTTTTTATATTTTACATATTATAAGTAATAATATAATATGTTTTAGTTGTTTTATGCATTTTAGACAGGCAGTTGAAGAAAAGGAGGGGGCAGGAGGGAGGCATGAGGGGCAGGAGGGAGGCATGAGGGGCATGAGGGGCAGGAGGAGGCATGAGGGGCATGAGGGGCATGAGGGGGCAGGAGGGAGGCATGAGGGGCATGAGGGGCAGGAGGGAGGCATGAGGGGCAGGAGGAGGCATGAGGGGCAGGAGGGAGGCATGAGGGGGCAGGAGGAGGCATGAGGGGCATGAGGGGCATGAGGGGCAGAGGGGCAGGAGGAGGCAGGAGGAAGGAAAGAGGAGGCAGGAGGAGGGGGGCAGGAGGGAGGAAGGAGGGAGCAGGAGGAGGCAGGAGGAGGCAGGAGGGAGAAGGAGGGGGCAGGAGGGGGCAGGAGGGAGAAGGAGGGGGCATGAGGGAGAAGGAGGGGGCAGGAGGGAGAAGGAGGGGGCAGGAGGGAGAAGGAGGGGGCATGAGGGAGAAGGAGGGGGCAGGAGGGAGGTATGAGGGAGGCAGGAGGAAGGAAGGAGGAAGGAAGGAGGAGGAGGCAGGAGGAGGCAGGAGGGGGAAGGAGGAGGCAT
Source organism: Neodontobutis hainanensis (assembly GCA_024349245.1). Taxonomy (NCBI): domain Eukaryota; kingdom Metazoa; phylum Chordata; class Actinopteri; order Gobiiformes; family Odontobutidae; genus Neodontobutis; species Neodontobutis hainanensis. The sequence continues at coordinate 122,070 of JALDNG010002389.1, read as the reverse complement.
GAGGGAGAAGGAGGGGGCAGGAGGGAGAAGGAGGGGGCAGGAGGGGGCAGGAGGGAGAAGGAGGGGGCATGAGGGAGAAGGAGGGGCAGGAGGGAGAAGGAGGGGCAGGAGGGAGAAGGAGGGGGCATGAGGGAGAAGGAGGGGGCAGGAGGGAGGTATGAGGGAGGCAGGAGGAAGGAAGGAGGAAGGAAGGAGGAGGAGGCAGGAGGAGGCAGGAGGGGGAAGGAGGAGGCATGAGGGGAAGGAGGAGGCATGAGGGAGAAGGAGGGGGCATGAGGGAGAAGGAGGGGGCAGGAGGGAGGCATGAGGGAGAAGGAGGGGGCATGAGGGAGAAGGAGGGGGCATGAGGGAGAAGGAGGGGGCATGAGGGAGAAGGGGGCAGGAGGGAGGCATGAGGGGCAGGAGGAGGCATGAGGGAGAAGGAGGGGGCATGAGGGAGAAGGAGGGGGCAGGAGGGAGGCATGAGGGGGCAGGAGGAGGCATGAGGGAGAAGGAGGGGGCATGAGGGAGAAGGAGGGGGCATGAGGGAGAAGGGGGCAGGAGGGAGGCATGAGGGGCAGGAGGAGGCATGAGGGGAAGGAGAATGCATGAGGGAGAAGGAGGGGGCATGAGGGAGAAGGAGGGGCAGGAGGGAGGCATGAGGGGCAGGAGGGAGGCATGAGGGAGAAGGAGGGGGCATGAGGGAGAAGGGGGCAGGAGGGAGGCATGAGGGGGCAGGAGGAGGCATGAGGGAGAAGGAGGGGGCATGAGGGAGAAGGAGGGGCAGGAGGGAGGCATGAGGGGCAGGAGGGAGGCATGAGGGGCAGGAGGAGGCATGAGGGAGAAGGAGGGGCATGAGGGAGAAGGAGGGGGCAGGAGGAGGCATAAGGGGGCAGGAGGAGGCATGAGGGGGCAGGAGGGGGCATGAGGGAGAAGGAGGGGGCATGAGGGAGAAGGAGGGGGCAGGAGGGAGGCATGAGGGGCAGGAGGAGGCATGAGGGGGAAGGAGGAGGCATGGGAGAAGGAGGGGGCATGAGGGAGAAGGAGGGGGCAGGAGGGAGGCATGAGGGAGAAGGAGGGGCATGAGGGAGAAGGAGGGGCAGGAGGGAGGCATGAGGGGCAGGAGGAGGCATGAGGGAGAAGGAGGGGCATGAGGGAGAAGGAGGGGGCAGGAGGGAGGCATGAGGGGCAGGAGGAGGCATGAGGGGAAGGAGGCATGAGGGAGAAGGAGGGGGCATGAGGGAGAAGGAGGGGGCAGGAGGGAGGCATGAGGGGGCAGGAGGGGGCATGAGGGAGAAGGAGGGGGCAGGAGGGAGGCATGAGGGGCAGGAGGGAGGCATGAGGGGGCAGGAGGGGGCATGAGGGAGAAGGAGGGGGCAGGAGGGAGGCATGAGGGGCAGGAGGAGGCATGAGGGGCAGGAGGGAGGCATGAGGGGGCAGGAGGAGGCATGAGGGGCAGGAGGGAGGCATGAGGGGCAGGAGGAGGCATGAGGGGCATGAGGGGCAGGAGGAGGCATGAGGGGCATGAGGGGGCAGGAGGGGGCAGAGGGGCAGGAGGAGGCATGAGGGGGCAGGAGGGGGCAGGAGGAGGTATGAGGGGGGCAGGAGGGGGCAGGAGGGAGGCATGAGGGGCAGGAGGGGGCAGGAGGAGGCATGAGGGGCATGAGGGGGCAGAGGGGCAGGAGGAGGCTTGAGGGGGCAGGAGGGGGCAGGAGGAGGCAGGAGGAAGGAAAGAGGAGGCAGGAGGGAGGGGGCAGGAGGGAGGAAGGAGGGAGCAGGAGGAGGCAGGAGGAGGCAGGAGGGAGAAGGAGGGGGCATGAGGGAGAAGGAGGGGCAGGAGGGAGAAGGAGGGGCAGGAGGGGGCAGGAGGGAGAAGGAGGGGGCATGAGGGAGAAGGAGGGGGCAGGAGGGAGGCATGAGGGGAAGGAGGAGGCATGAGGGGCAGGAGGAGGCATGAGGGAGAAGGAGGGGCAGGAGGGAGAAGGAGGGGGCAGGAGGGGGCAGGAGGGAGAAGGAGGGGGCATGAGGGAGAAGGAGGGGCAGGAGGAGGCATGAGGGAGAAGGAGGGGGCATGAGGAGAAGGAGGGGGCAGGAGGGAGGCATGAGGGGGCAGGAGGAGGCATGAGGGAGAAGGAGGGGGCATGAGGGAGAAGGAGGGGCAGGAGGGAGGCATGAGGGGGCAGGAGGAGGCATGAGGGAGAAGGAGGGGCATGAGGGAGAAGGAGGGGGCATGAGGGAGAAGGAGGGGGCAGGAGGGAGAAGGAGGGGCAGGAGGGGGCAGGAGGGAGAAGGAGGAGGCATGAGGGAGAAGGAGGGGGCATGAGGGAGAAGGAGGGGCAGGAGGGAGGCATGAGGGGGCAGGAGGAGGCATGAGGGAGAAGGAGGAGGCAGGAGGGAGAAGGAGGGGGCATGAGGGAGAAGGAGGGGGCAGGAGGGAGAAGGAGGGGGCAGGAGGGGGCAGGAGGGAGAAGGAGGGGGCATGAGGGAGAAGGAGGGGGCAGGAGGGAGGAGGGAGGCAGGAGGAAGGAAGGAGGAAGGAAGGAGGAGGAGGAGGCAGGAGGAGGCAGGAGGGGGAAGGAGGAGGCATGAGGGGGCAGGAGGGGGCATGAGGGAGAAGGAGGGGCAGGAGGGAGGCATGAGGGGCAGGAGGAGGCATGAGGGAGAAGGAGGGGGCATGAGGGAGAAGGAGGGGGCAGGAGGGAGGCATGAGGGGCAGGAGGAGGCATGAGGGAGAAGGAGGGGGCATGAGGGAGAAGGAGGGGCAGGAGGGAGGCATGAGGGAGAAGGAGGGGGCATGAGGGAGAAGGAGGGGGCAGGAGGAGGCATAAGGGGGCAGGAGGAGGCATGAGGGGCAGGAGGGGGCATGAGGGAGAAGGAGGGGGCATGAGGGAGAAGGAGGGGGCAGGAGGGAGGCATGAGGGGCAGGAGGAGGCATGAGGGAGAAGGAGGAGGCATGAGGGAGAAGGAGGGGGCATGAGGGAGAAGGAGGGGCAGGAGGAGGCATGAGGGGGCAGGAGGGGGCATGAGGGAGAAGGAGGGGCATGAGGGAGAAGGAGGGGGCAGGAGGGAGGCATGAGGGGGCAGGAGGAGGCATGAGGGAGAAGGAGGGGGCAGGAGGAGGCATGAGGGGGCAGGAGGAGGCATGAGGGGGCAGGAGGGGGCAGGAGGGAGGGGGCAGGAAGGAGAAGGAGGGAGGAAGGAGGAGGTGGGTTTTGACACCTCTCTGTTCTCTCCTTTTCTCTTTCTAATGCTGTTGGAGCCTTGAAAACACTAAATTGCAGTGCTATGACCAATGTTTATAGTTTACAGTGTGTTTTTATTTGTGGATATTATTCAAAAATATATATTTTGTCCCAAAACACAAATTTTGACTATTTTCAAATGTAAACATGTAAATTATTATGGAATATTAATTTTAATAACTAATATAGTTACACTGTGTGTAAATTCAGGTTCCTCCAGGTGTAATCTTTCAGAAGAGCCCTCATTGAAGTCTTGGGTTGAAGCATTCAGAACTTATTGCACTTTTTCCAAATGTGTTAGTTTGATAAGATGAATAAATCATTTTAGTGGAATAAAGCGCCTAGACTAACCAACATTAAAACTGCTATAAAATACTATTTTTTACAGATATTCTTTTCAAATTTGAAATGTGAGTAGTCATCCAGTAATTCTTTTGGCCCAACTACCTGCTGAAGCTATAGACACCTTTATTTTCACTAAATATTTTAGGCGAGCACACAAAAAGTTATTTTTTTTGTGTGTTCCACAGTGTATAAAATTTTATCAGTAATACTTAGACAGATTCTGACTGCTCTGAGTGAAACTAGAGATTGTTACCTTTACAAAGAGCCCACACTTGTAATTAAATTCCAGGGGGTTCAATAACAGCAACCATTTTAATTTGGAGAGGTCCCATTACACACAATACAGCCAAAATGACCCCGAAAATGAACAGAGGAGTTTCACCTGAAACCAAACCTGATGGACCAGATTGTTCTGCTCTCACCGGCGTTAAGGCCCGTACACACCTGGACGAATATTCATTCATTCATTTTCTACCGCTTTGTCCCGTTAGGGGTCGCGGGTGACTGGAGCCTATCCCAGCAGCTTTGGGCCTGAGGCAGGGTACACCCCGGACAGTGGCCAGTTGGTCGCAGGGCTCTGGACGAATATCGTCGCGCGTTATTTGACAGCGTTTTTCAACGCGTTTTTTTGTGTTCACACCCAAGTGATTTTCGCTGACGATGAGCCGAGTGAACATGCAAATTCATTCCCTGACATTAGATGGCACTTGATGTAAAACAGAAATACCCCGGTACACAAGGTGGCGCTGCGCAACTTTACGCTTCTGACACTCGCTTTTCACTCAGAAGAAGAGAGCAAGTAATTTTTGTAATTGATGTCGCGTTTGTCATAAGTTCTTTGTTTCCGACACCAACGAGACCAGCAGCTCTACATTCATCTTGCCTTGCATCTTCTTCGTCTTATTTCTTCCCGGCAGTGTAGACGCTACTTGGCGTATATCTTCTTCGCCGTTACGTATGTGTGCTCGGCAAGACCGTTTTGCGTTTGAGCGCCCCCAAGTTGTGTTTTACTGTAACTTCAGAAGCTCCAGACACGTGAGCAAAAGCGCTAATCTCATTGGTCGTATGGTTTTTGACGCGGTGCGTCAAACCAAAAAAACGAACCCGAGGCGTTTTTTAAAAACTGACGCTTTTACGCGTGCCGTTTTTCGCGTCGGTGTGAACACTCACATTGCCGCCCATTGTTTAGTAACGACGCATTAAACGTCGGCGAATAACTTCGGCAAAATTCGTCCCGGTGTGAACAGGCCTTAAGTCATGAAAGGGAGGTGTGACTCCAAATGTGAGAGTCGTTCAGGCTCAGGAGAGTCATTAGTGATCCTGCTCCATTCAGGTGCAGGGTCGTTTGTGTCATTGTTCTATTCAGGTGCTATGTTTGTTGTTCTAAAGTTGAGCCTCACCTTTTTCAAAAGAAAATAGATAAAGATAAAAATAATAATAACCATACCATCCAAACCATCTTTGAACTTAAAGTGCATTGAACAGGAGGATATTCCGTATGCTACATAAACCCTGGCATCATAAACATGAAATGCAAATATTTATTTACTTCGATATATTTTCAGGAAAGTGCTTCATGTTAATCAACACTTTCCTCTAGTGAGGTCACTTTGACACTGAATACTCTTTCTGCAAAAGCTTGAGAAGATCTAATGTTAATGGTTTGTTACTCTGTCTTCTCTATACATCTCCGATTAGCTTCTTGGCACTGCCACATAACAACAAGGTTCTGATTGGCTTACTTGACTCATCTTGCCCGTTCCACCTAATTTTTCCCTTTTCCGAATGTTTTTTGTCACAGGTCGTTTTTGTCTCGTCTTCAATTCGTTGACAAAAATGTAAGTCTATTTAGTTATCATTTTAGTCATTATGAAGTCTTTTTTATTTAGTTTTTGTTTCGTTTTTGTGAATTATTTTCGCCATAGTTTTTGTTAAGAAAATTAAAACTGCTTTAGAGTCAGCGTATAAGTAAGCTTTAAAGGTTTTGAATAAAAAGCCATGTTTGTACCATCACTGCCCAATTTTGGAAAAAACATAACTTCATGAGCTTTGAAGATTTTAGACAAATCTTAAATCTCAATTTAGCGTACAAAATTTTAATTGGCTTGGTTCCCGTTTGTTTAATGGATTTTGTCTGTTATCGTTCTGTGAGCTCTCTAAGATCCACTAGGATAGCATCTTTACAGACAGCACTAAAATTGACATAAAAAAACCAGCAATGCAACCACCACTAATTACAAATGTTTTGTATTTTCTGAGGTCCACATGCTCCTCGCTCTGTTTTTTTGTCTGTCTGTTTGTACAGTATTGTTCTGATTGTTAAAGTCATGTGGGTTGTATTGTAGCTGCCTGGGGATTGCAGATGTAAATTAACCTAAGGCTAACTCTAGTACAATGCATTAAATGGCAACATTTATGTTAAAAACATTGTACATGGTCCCTTTTTACAAAAAAAAAATAAATTAAAAAAAGAAAAGCTTGTAATTTGTGTCCTGACATTGTGTCATCAGTCTCAAAACCTTGTAGATAAGCTGGTTTCTGCTTTATTCTCAGTGGTTGCTCAGTCCCAGCTTGTTCAAACTTTCTCAAATGTCTTTAGGCTCACATGTGATTTCTTCTTTCTCGTCACTGACACAAACTTAACAGTAATTTCTGATGTCACATATCCATCTGTGGCTCAAATGTTTGTGTTTCTTTCTATTTTCTTGTCTTACATAACAAGACTAATGACTAGACTAAACTTTTAACTCACCATTGTGTGCTATGTCCTTTGCCATTGCCGCCATCATAATGCTATCTGGGATACCGGGCTGTCTCAAGTCTACACAAGATACGTTCACATGCCAGTAGTATTTTCCTGCAGGTCTGCAGTTCTAGGACCCTAGTGTTTTTGTGACAGTGCCTTAAATATGCATGCCCCCTGTGTCTGGTTAAGGTTAGAGTTAGGGTCTGGTGTTGTGGTGTTGTCAAATTTGTATCTCATCAGAACTGCGGTCCTGAAACTGCAGCCTCCGGTTGTGCAGGAATACCCTTCTCTCCCATGCATCCTCCTCTGCTAAATGACTAAATGTCAATAAAACAAAGGGGCAAGAACACGTCCGGGTATTCTGAACAAACTTGTAGAAATGTGTTCTTTGAATTGGAACAGTACTTGGGCAGCCACAGATGACATTTCACAAGAACAGACAAGAATGCATATTGAGAAACGGCTTGTGTCTCTGCAGACTGTGCTCCGGGTCAAGGGTCAGGTCTGTGAGTGAAGGCCGTGTCTGAAGAAGAGACTGGACTGTTTTAAAGACAGACAGCTGTAAAATAAACGCCAGATCCACTCAGGGCTCTCTGATTCTGTTCAGATTCATCAGGTTCATACTGCGAGAAAGAAAAGATCCACAGACTTCAACCAAGTCCAGTGAAACTGCACTGAGAACCGGAGGTTTTAGATTGATCTGAACAGGTTTTACTTGGATCTGACCCTGGGTCCTGACCCTTGTCCAGATTCAGATGAAAAGACCCTGATATGGTAATGATGACCCAAAAAAACGTCTCTTTGAGGAAAATGAGCTGCGTATTAATCAGAGACTTATACAAAGACAATAATATTCTCCATAAACAGAATCATAAAGATGAGAGAAAAGCCTTAATGTTTCTGTTTATGCTTCTGTTCTAATCTCTGTTTGTTCTAACGCTGAGTTTATGAAGCAGCTGCACATTTATTTGATGCTAATGTGAAGGTTTATGGACAGACCCTGCTGTTTCTGAAGAAAAACCCTCGGCAGGACTTTAACGTCAGTCACATACTCACCAAAAACAGGAGCAGGGTCAGGGTTTAGAGGGATCTGAACGGGTTTTACTGGTTTCTGTCAGGTTTTGGCTGGTCTTGAACAGGCTTTTTGTGGTTTCTGTGGAGTGAGGTGCTGTTGATGAAGAGGTTGTGAGTTTAATGAAGTGAGAAGAGCTTCCTGCTGCTCATTATTCACTCATTAGACTCACACTCATCGCTCTGTCCTTACTCACCTCCCTCCCCCCTCAGTCCTAGCCCCCCCCACACACACACACACACACACAAACACACACACACACACACACACACATAAGAGCCACTTTAGAGCCACATTAGAGCCACATTAGAGCCCGGTTAGGTCCAGGTAAGACCGAAGTCTGAGCTGTGTTCACTTCATTAAACTGAAGCGAACGCCTCAAACACAAACAGCTCTGACGTCTGTTTACACTAATCATTAATCTGACCCTTTTTCCATCGCACGACGCACCGCAACCAACAGAACCAGGTCCAGAACCATCAGAACCAGCTCCAGACCCCTCAGACCAGGTTCAGACCCATCAGAACCAGATCCAGACCGAACAGAACCAGGTACAGACCCAAGAGAACCAGGTCCAGACCCATCAGACCAGGGCCAGACCCAGCAGAACCAGGTCCAGACCCATCAGAACCAGGTCCAAACCCATAAGAACCAGGTCCAGACCCAACAAAACCAGGTTCAAACCCAACATAACAAGGTCCAGAGCCATCAGACCAAACCCAGGCCCATCAGAACCAGATCCAGGCCCATCAGAACCAGATCCATAACCAACAGAACCAGGTCCAGACCCATCAGAACCAGATTCAGACCCATCAGAACCAGGTCCAGACCCAACAGAACCAGGTCCATACCCATCAGAACAAGGTTTAGACCCATCAGAACCAGGTCTGGACTTTAGTCTGGTGTGAACACAGTCAACTTCAATTTTTGACCTGATCCACCAAGTTCAGTTTGAGTCAAGACCAGTTTCACAGGAAAACCCAGCAGCACCCCTCCCCTCCAGTCCCAGTGACGTCAGCCCCCTGAATAAAACCTTGAACCTTCAGAGACACAGACCTACAAGACTCAGACCTGGTCCCAGTGTTAGTCGAGACCCAGACCTGATCCAGACCATGTTTCCTGCAGGTCCCAATTCCAGTTCTGGTCCCAGTCTCGGACCCAGTACGCGTGTGCTCCTGGCGCTGCTGATGCTCGCGCTCTGTGTTTCTGCTCGATCCAACTCTGACAAAGTACATGCGCTGCCATGGAGCGCACCACTCGCTCGGACAAACACCAGCAGGTAAATATTCAGCTTTATTCATTTTTCAGCTTTATCCCAAGATTAATGTGCTACAGTCACTTTTACGGTGAACTGTGAATATTCCACTGAAGCCAGTCCAACAGAGACAGACTCTTTACAGGAAGAAGCAGAGATGATTCTGTTTGAAACAAACAGGTCAAGTTCTGCTTTGTCCATAGTTGGCTTAGTTTTAACGCTTATTCAGACTTTACCATGAGATATTATTGTTGTTTCATTTTTACCTGACTGTAGTAAAAACTAAAGACAATCACATTTTAAAAATATATTTTCTTGATGTTTTTGTGGCTCTAATGTTTCCGACAATTTTATAAAAACATGTTATTTTAGTAATGACATATTTACTCACAAAGCATTAAATACTAAATTAAAAATAACACTTTCATTAATGTTTCTGTCTGGAATAATAAATTCAAGTCAATCATAAACAAATGCTATTTCAGCATCAAACTGTTTTTATTATTTTATTAATATTCACAGATTTATATAGTTATAAAAAAGGTGAGTAGAAAAATGAAAAAACAAAATAATCAAATAAAAATTAGGGATGAAATTGAGGAATATAAATTTTAACTAAATTCACAAAAAATATATACCTAAATATAATACAATAATTAAAAAAATCAATTATAATTAGTCAATATTCATATTTACCATAAAAACTAAAGACGGAAGCTGCTGCAGAGACTGAGGTCCCTCACAGTCTCTGACTGGACCGAGTATGGACTGGACATTACTGGATCAAACTGGACTGGATCGAATCCTACTATATATCGAGTAATTAAATTATTATTGTTTTAATGTTGTGAAAGTGAGTTTTTCAGCCTGTTGTCTGTTTACAGTCATTTTAATGACAGGTAATTACAGTTAATCAAAAGAAAAACATTAGTAATCTTTGAAAAGCACTTTTATTATTTTTCTATTAACAGCTGTAAAAACTGTAATAATAAATATTATTATATTATATATTTAGTTTAGATTGAATAGCGCTTTTTTCAGGGACTCAAAGCGCTACAGTCCAATTATTCACCTGAGCCACTTCCCCAAACTGTAAACCATCTCTGGGATGTAATAAAATTATTTTATGATCATATTTTTACTTTTGAGAAGACTATTGGTTTTATATCATAGCTGTAACAATATAATAATATACTGTCATTATTAACTTTATTATTCATAAGAAATTATTTATTGAGGTGAGAAACAACATTAATAATAAAACCAAAATAAAAGTTCTTGAAGTTCAAGATGAGATGAGTAAATAACAATAAATTTAGTGATGAGCAAAAATTTTAAACTGAACAAATGTCCACTTGTAAAATCTTAACATTAACACTAATGCTAACGCTAAGAGCAACACTAACGCTAGCACTAACATTAACACTAATGCTAACGCTAAGAGCAACACTAACGCTAGCACTATCATTAAGACTAATGCTAACGCTAAGAGCAACACTAACGCTAGCACTAACATTAACACTAATGCTAAAGCTAGCAGCAACACACTAGCACTGGTGTGGTTCGATTCCTCTCCCCACACATACTGTTGTTGTGTCCTTTAACCCTTAGCCCTCGGCTCCAGTGGTGTTCCAGCTGAAACACTGGTGAACTGAAGCGTCAGCTAAATGAGTAAATGTAAAAGTAACACTAATTCTAAAAGTAACACTAAAGGCCAACTCACACCGGGCGCAGGTGGCAGCGCTCAACCCAGTGTCACTTGCCGCTCCTGAATAAACAACTTGCTCCTTGTTTCTGCTGTAACTAAGGGGTCATTCTCTGCTTTAAACGACAGAGAATCACATATAAACACAGCAGTGAAGCATGAGCCACACCAGGAAATGGGACAAAACAAAAGAAAATTTATAAATCCTAACAGGATGCTAATAGTAACATATATAGTAAGGCTAACTAACACTGACACTACTACAGAAAGGCTGATGCTAGCAGTAATACCACCTGTAATGCTAACACTTTAATTACTGTATTTCCCTCCCTGAACCTGCAGCAGCTGTCGCTGTTGTCCTCGCTGCTCATGTCTGAGCTTCTGTCTCTGGAGAACGACTCTGTGCAGGACCCGGACTCTGAGGGCGTGCACATGGAGCCGGAGGGCATGCACCTAGAACTGGAGGGCCTGCACATGGAGCCGGAGGGCATACACGTGGACCCAGGGAGCGTGCACGTGCAGAGGGAGGCCATGTTACTTGCTCCCAGAGAAAGAAAGGCAGGCTGTAAGAACTTCTTCTGGAAAACCTTCACGTCCTGCTGATTCTGATGCAGTCATGAATAAAGCTATGTTTATGTAAATCTGACTCCGCCCACTCGCTGACCCCACCCACTCATTAAACAGTTTATCAGGAGGAAACACTAGCTTCATCTGAGCTGTGTCGTTTGGATCAGGGCAGTGCACGGTGGTGAGGTCTCTGTTGTAACCTCAGCCTTTGCCACATATCTCGAGGGCCAAAGACGAGCAGCTCATTTTAGAGCCTGCAGTAGTTTCACACAGAGCAAAGTCTTTAATATCAGTATAATTCATTTATTTGAAATATAGACCAGCACACGCAAGAACCTCACTTAAGATGAGATCTGAGGCACAGACTGTCTTCAGTCACAGGAGACATCTTTCTCCACCTGTTGCTGCTGTCGTCCAGACGACACACTGAAAACCTAGGCCTGACACAAGGTGGAGGTGGAGTCAATAATTATTTTTCAAAAAAGAAATAAAAAAATTACAATAATAAAAAACTGCTAATTTGCTAATCAACCCTACATTTATTTATTAATATAAAAAAATTATAAGAAGGGATTTCTTCTTAGTTTGAATGTAAAACAAGATCATCATCATCATAATAATAATAATAATAATAATAATGGATTGGTTTTATATAGTGCATTTTCAAGGCTCCCAAAGCGCTTTATAGAGTCCAATATTCATTCACTCCACAGTCACACACTGGTGGTGGCGACGTGGCAGCCATTTTGCACCTACAGACTCTCCAACCTCCAAACATTCTCACACATTTGTACACCAGAGCTTTGGCACTGGAGGCAAGGTGGGTTAAGTGTCTTGCCCAAAGACACAGCTACAGTATGAACTATGGGGAAAGTAGGAATGGAACCGCCTACCTTGCGGTAGGTACTACTGAGCTACTGCCGCCCACTTAAATAAACTATAAATTGTGAGGGATGTGAAAAGTAAATAATAATAAAACTGTTAATTGTATATACCTCAATATTAAAAACAATTATGAAGGAAAAGTTGAACATCATATAGCAGTCAAATCCTCAGCTCCATGTTCCTGATGGAAACATGTGACACTAAAGATGAAAACCCAGACTCAGCTGGAGGTTAAAGGTCAGACACAGCTCTGAGCAGCTAGAGTCGGACAGAGACAGAGCAGTGTTCAGAAACTGCCAAAGTTTATGATGTGTAAGTAAGTAAGTAAATTTTATTTATATAGCACCTTTCACAGATATAAATCACAAAGTGCTTTACAAAGTGCAATAAAAAACAATAAAACTTAGAGAAAAAAAAAAAAAATTAAAACCACAGAATATTGAAACATAAAAGCCCAATCAACTAAAGCTTGTTTAAATAAAAGTGTCTTCAGCTGCTTTTAAAAGAATCAACAGAAATATCCACTGCAGTGACAGGGGCAGGGTGTTCCAGAGTCTGGGGCGACTGTTTGGAAAGACCGTCACCCCGGTTTTCAAACGTGTTTTGGGGACCATTAAAGGTTTTGACCTGAAGACCGAAGAGTGCGTGAGGAGGAGTAAGGGGTCAGCAGGTCAGTGATGTACTGGGGGCCTGTCCATGTAGAGCTCTAAAAGTCAAGACTAAAATTTTAAAATCAATCCTGAATTTGACTGGAAGCCAATGAAGTGAAGCTAAAACCGGTGAAATGTGAGCCCTTCTGTTGGTTCCAGTTAAAAGCCTGGCTGCAGCATTTTGCACCATTTGAAGCCGACCAGAGACAATTTGTTGAAACAAATAAAAGAGAATTACAATAATCAAGACGAGAAGAAATAAAAGCATGAATAATCATCTCCAAGTTAGATTTAGACAATAACACTCTCAATTTAGAAATGTTTCTTAGATGATAAAACAGTTTTTGACCAACTGTCTAGAATGACTGTCCAGAGACATAGATTGTCAAACAGAACACCAAGGTTTCTGAGGCTCGACTGGACGGAAGAACCCAGGGAACCAAGGTGTTGTTTGATTTGAAGTATTTTTGGTCAGGTGCAAAGATTCAGTCTTTTTGTATTTAGCTGTAGGTAGTTATTGCATAACCAGTTCTTTAAGCAAGTCAAGCAGTTCAACAATTCAGTAAGTTTATAAAACTCAGAGTCTTTAAAAGAACAGTACAACTGAATGTCATCAGCATAAAAGTGATAGGTGATGTGTTCAGGTGCTGTCGGAGGGCGCAGCTACAGAGTTATCAACGTGTAGTTTGAAGTGGTCACGTCTTTTTAACCTTTTTTATTAATGACTCAATGATTATTGAAAAAATCCGTCAGGCTTATTTTCTTTTAATGCTACAGATGAGTCAGATTTAATGTTATCTTCTTTTCTCTTTTTAACAAAGGCTTAATGGTGTGAAATACAAGGACACTGAATGCAACATCAGTCTAAGCAGTTTTCTGTAAACTCAGACAAAGTGTAACCTTTTAAGGAGCTGTGAGCAGAGTCCTGAAGGAGTCTGTTCAAACACCAGCAGAGGTCACTGTTCTCCCTCTTTACTCTTTAAACGTATGTCCACTGTCCGCTTTATTTTTTATAAAGCTGGATCTTTCCTCACGTTCCCTGAGTGAAGACTTGGGCTTTTAGATTATAGTCAAATATAAAATCAGTGTCTCCCGAGTCCACAGCTGCAGAAACAGACAACAATATTAAACAGACAATTATAAATGTAACTTAAAACCAGCTTTACCTGCCAGAATCCATTTATAATCCATTTAAAACCAACCAAAACCAGTTAAAGTCCAAATAAAAACATTTAAAACATGTATAGATGCTGTTAAAGTCTGTGTTAATCCACATAAGATGAATCTGGATTCAGTTATAATTTTCTGATCAAAACCAGTTAAAGTCAGTGTAACTTTGAGAGTTTGATGGATATCTGAATTACATTTACATTTACATTTACATTTAGTCATTTAGCAGACGCTTTTATCCAAAGCGACTTACAAGTGAGGAAAACAATGGAAGCAATTTCAACAACACAAGGAACAAAAAGCATAAGTGCACCAAAAACTAGTCAGTTAAAACCTAGCACAGCATACAAAGCTAAGGATAGGAAAGATTTTATTTTATTTTTTAATTAAAGAAGGAATTGATAGAAAGGAAGTTAAGAATTCAGTGTTTGTCAGTCAGGTGTTGACAAAGAGATGTGTTTTTAAGTGTTTTTAAAGATGTCTACAGAATCTGCTGATCTTGAAATGAGCAGCAGTAGATCATTCACCAATGAACAGATCCAGAGAAAGTACAGGAGAGGGATTTTTTCCTTTTTGGGATGGTACCACCAGACGTTGTTCATTTGCAGATCGCAGGGATCTGGTAGAACATCGGTCTGTGTCAGTGAAGATATGAGGGGGCGGAGCCAGTGGTGGTCTTGTAGGCCAAGAGCATAGCTTTGAACTTAATACGTGCCTCAACTGGGAGCCAATGTAACCTAATGAAGAGAAGAGTTACATGCGCTCTCTTCGGTTCTTTAAAGACCACTCTTGCTGCTGCATTCTGGATGAGCTGCAGAGGTTTGGTTGTGCAGCAGGAGTCCAGCCAGAAGAGCATTGCAATAATCCAGTTTGGACAAGACAAGAGCCTGAACTAGGATTTGCGTAGAGTGCTCCGATAGGAAAGGTCTAATTTTCCTGATGTTGTAGAGGATGAATCTACAGGACCTGGTGGTGCTGGCAACATGACTTGTGAAGTTTAGTTGATCATCAGTTACCACTCCCAGATTTCTGGCAGTGCTGGACGGTGTAATGGTTGATGAGCCTAGTTGAATGGAGAGGTTGTGGTGGGTCTTTGGGTTTGGCCGGAATCACAAGCAGTTCTGTTTTTGCAAGGTTCAGCTGCAGGTGATGGTCCTTCATCCAAAGTGAGATGTCACTCAGGCCGAGACACGAGCAGAGACCGTCGGATCATCAGGTTGAAATGACAAGTGGAGTTGAGTGTCATCTGCAGCAGTGATAGGAAAAGCCATGTTTCTGAATGACAGAGCCGAGGGAGGTCATGTTTATGGAAAACAGTAGCAGTCCAAGCACTGAGCCCTGAGGCACCCCTGTATTAAGATGTTAGGACTCAGAGACCTCATCTCTCCAGGATACTCTGAATGACCTACCCGAGAGGTAAGACTTGAACCATTGCAACGCCATTCCAGAGACACCCATCGCACTGAGAGAAGACAAGAGGATGTGGTGGTTAACAGTGTCAAAGGCAGCAGACAGATCCAGTAAGATGAGGACAGATGACTTGGATGTTGCCTTTGCCAGTCTCAGGGCTTCGATGACTGAGAGCAGTGCAGTTTCGGTGGAGTGTCCACTCTTGAACCCAGACTGGTTCTGGTCCAGGAGGTTTTTTCGTGTGAGAAAGGAGGAGAGCTGGTTAAACACAACTCGCTCCAGAGCTTTGGCAGTAAAGGGAAGGAGGGAAACCGGTCTGTAGTTTTCTAACAGTGAAGGGTTGAGAGTGGGTTTCTTCAGTCGTGCTGTGATGCAGGCCTCTTTGAAAGCTGTGGGAATGACCCAGTGGAGAGAGAGTTGATGATGTGGGTGAGAGCACGACAGATGGAGAGATGGCCTGAAGGAGATGTGTGGGGATGGGATCCAGCGGGCAGGGGTTAGAACTAATGACCTTGGAAACGTCCGCTTCAGTTAGAGGAGAAAAAGAAGGAGCAAACACGTATCAGGTGTGAAAGAGTTCAACAGGTGCTGGTGCAGAAACTGACTGCTGATGGCAGTTGTTTTCTTTACAAAGAAAGACGCAAAATCGTCAGCTGTTAACTCTGATGAAGGAGGGGAGCAGGAGGACAAAGGAGGGCAGAGAAGGTTTTAAAGAGAGTGTGTGAGTCAGGTGAGTTGATTAACTTAGAATGTAGTAGATGGTTTTTGCAGAAGTGACATCAGCAGAGAAATTAGAGAGGAGAGACTGGTAGATAGAGAGGTCAGTACGATCTTTTGACTTGCGCCATTTTCTCTCAGCTGACCGGAGGCTGGTGCGATGCTCACGTGAACATCGGATAACCAGGATATAAGAGGGCATAAGTTGTCCAAGCAGGATGTAAGAGTGGAGCACAGAGTGTCAGTGGCAGTGTTGGTGTTTAAAAGAGAGAGCTCCTCAAGAGGGGAAGCGCAGAAGAGACGGCAGAGGAAAAGCGGGAGGGACTGAGTGAACGAGGTTGCGTCGGAAAGTGACCAGCGGTAAAACTGTTGCAGTGTCTGGAAAAGTTAGATTGAGGTCAAGAGTTACAAAGAAATGATCAGAGGTGTGCAGAGGCGTGACCTGAGTATGCCGAGCGGAGCAGGACCTTATGTAGATGAGATCTAGTTGGTTTCCAGACTTGTGAGTTGCTGGTGTGGAGACCTGCTTGAGGTCAAATGATGCAGTCAGGTTATTGAAGTTAGCAGCCTGTGGCTTTTCAAGGTGGATGTTGAAGTCTCCTAATACCACCAGAGGAGTACCATCCTCAGGGAAGGATGAAAGAAGCACGTCCAACTCCTCCAAGAAATGTCCAAGCTGACCTGGGGGTCGATAGATAACTACAAAGTGACTTTTAACAGGGTAGGTGATGGTAACAGCATGGATCTCGAAGGAGCAGTTGTCACACAAGGGTGCTAGCTGTTTGAACTTCCAGTCAGTAGGTATAAGTAATCCGGTCGAAGAATTACGTCTTCAACAACATTAGAAGAGTCATGAATTTGTTTAAAATTATTATTTTTCAGAAAACGTATCAAATTGTGGCAGACTTCAATGTAGCCTTAGATATGAATAAGGCTACATTGATAAGGCTTGGGGGAGTAGCTCAGTCGTCTTTCAACCGGAAGGTAGGCGGTTGGATTCTCACTCTCCCCACAGTTCATACTGTCTTTGTGTCCTTGGGCAACACTGGTAATTACTGTAGAACAATGTCGCTCTGGATAAAAGAGTAAATGAATAAATGTAAATGTAAATACTAACCCTCAGTGTACTGTCCCATAAGGACTTGTAGTAAATGTGTCCACTAGGTGGCGCATGTACACAGCGTCTTGTTTTGAAACAAAATGAGGCAGCAGCCATGTTTTTCTGAGTCAGGAATAAGCAGAAGGTACAGCTCTTAATTTAAGTGCTAACAAGTCTTCTCCCACGCTTAAGGGAGCATATGCCTGTAAGTATGGTGTTGTTTGACTTGTTCTATTCAAGTATAAGTTTGTTTGTTCTTATTCAAATGCTAATTACATCACATTTATATTTTTCTTATGCTAGTTGCTGTTAGCTATGTTAGCAGACCTTTCACGCCAGTTGTGTGGTTGATTACTGTAACATGGTCGCTACCTGTTTTTATGTGACACTGTCTTTTATTTTGTCTATTCAGTGCAGAGAGTAATTGCTTTCTGTATCTTTTATTTCAGTTTTACAAGGATCTTAAACATATAGAACAATAAACATGACCCAAAGAAGTCATTCAACATTGTCTTCATTTTAAGTATTTTCGCAAACTGTCAAACTAAGCTATACAGACGTTTAGGAAGGGCAGAACACTCAGGCACTTCAGGAAATTCAAGAAATTATGGCATCTTTAGATTTAGTGGATTTATAGACTTCAAAACCTGACTTAATAAGATGCACATGACGTGAGGGCATCTCATTTAGCCTGGTCCCAAAAATATCTAAATGTTTTATTGTTTGATCGCTTGAGTTCTGACCATGCTATTGTTACAGTACAGATTATTATTGTAGAATATTCAGGGGCCAGGTTAATGGAAATTTAAATAATCTCTTTTGAATGATGATTTGTTTAAAAATACGCTGTGTGCACCATAATTAGGCAAGTTGTATTTTTGAGGATTCATTTTGTTATTGTACAACTGCAGTGCTCTTGGTCAATCCAAAATTTTAACAAACCTCAAACCTGAACATTTAAGCAGTAAAAGTGAAGTTTTGGCTTTTAAAGAGAATATCTACATGTTCACCATTATTAGGCCACTATTAGTGTCAGAATTATTATGCAACTAAATGAAAAACACAGATTTTCCATCTCACATCTTGTTTATTTTCACCTGTTAAAGTGAGAATAAACATTTCTGAAGTAAATAAATAAAATAAAAATTCAGTGACAAATATAGCCACCCTTCTTTCTGATAACAGTCTCAAGTTTCTTGAGTCAAGCACAGCTTTCAGACACTGTTCAGAGGTGTTCTGTTACCTTCAGTGGAAATGTCCTGCTGAAGAAGGGCCAGGGGTTCTCAACAGGTTTAAGTCAGGTGTCATTAGTGTTTCATCTTTAAGGTCTTTACTGCACTGGAGAACTCTGATGTGATGGAGCGTTGTCTCGCAGAAAAATCAAAGTCTTCTTGAAAGATGCAGAGTTAGTCCTGGACCACTGCTGAAGAAAGTGTCTTCTAAACATTGTCAGTGGGTCTGAGAGTTGGTTTTGAGTTCATTTTCAACCTGAAAAGGTCCAACGAGCTCATCTTTAATAAAACCTGCCCACACCAGGACCACCTCCACCTGGAGTGCAGTGGAGCTCTGTGTCTGTTACTGATCCAACATCTGTCCATCCATCTGGTCCATCAAGAGTCACTCTCATCAGTCACACAACCTTTGAACAATCTGTCTTCAGAGATTTCTTGGCCCATTCTTGACGTTTCCACTTCTGTGTCTTGTTCAGAGGAGGCCTCGGCCATGTCTCTGAACTGAACACTCGTACTTCTTGACACACAGGTTGTAACTAACTCTAAGAAAAGAGTTAATAAGTAGTAATTTCTTTTGAACTTTATTTTATTTGTCTCCTATGTTAATGTAATGAGCCCTTTATTTCCACCTCAATAGTGGAATGTTAATTTAGTCTAGAAGGGCGGGACTGGTTAACGAGACGCACACACGGAAAAAGGAAAAATCTAATCTCATGGCAATCTAAAACGCTCCAAATCATTAAATTCACCAGGAAAGGAGCAGATAATTAAGCACCTAGCTGGAACGGAACAAGGTATTGTTTTTAGTTTGTTTAATGTTTATGTGTATTAATATGTAGGTTCATTTTATTCCGTTTGAAGAAGTGTTTAAATATGTATCACTTGTCATGCGGTTACGTTAACATAAGCTTTTGGCTAATGTTGTGTTAAGAGCTAATTTATTTTATTTATCTGTCCTGTAGCTCTTACGGTGTTTCAAGAAGAAAAAGGTGTAAAAAAAATAAAGGCTTTTTGAAATATCAGTACGCTTCACCATTATCTGGCTGGGGTTTAGCTACAGTAAGAGCTTGACCCGCATCGATACTGATGACGTGTTGTCTACAACGGGCTACGGAGGGTCTTCACGGCGCCGGCTACAGCTTCTGCTACATTGTGTCAGCATGGACTCAAGCAGTATCTTCAAGCCTCGTGCCTGACCTATGTTTGACAGCGGTTTCACGGATTCGATGCAATGGTCAAGTACAGCCTAATTCACGGACATTAATGCAGGTCTGTGAGTATTAACCCACTAATACAGTCTATAGTACTGCAAAAGGCGAACAACGGATTAACGGCTTCTCAGACTGAACATTTAATACTTGCCGTCTCGTCAACGAGAGAAACAAAAATCTGTGGTTACATTTGCACTCATTCTAAATAAGAACACATAGACTTTTTATTTTATTTTTTGGACTTTGCATTTATACATTTAGTTAACTGTTTTTTGAGGATTTCACATTTTCATTTTGCCCTTTGGATTTAAAAACTTTGATCACTTTGGTTTGTGGTATTTACATCGATAGTTATTATAGTTATTTGAGTGTCTATCTGTAAATCCATACGTGCTAACCACTTTAAACTGATGTTCTGATATTTTATATTTTATTATTAGTTTATTCAGTTCATAACAAGGGCTTTATTATATCTGCTAAAGGGTCTTCTTCTGCCATTAGAGTTTAAAAATTTAAGGTGATAATGTCAGAGTCAGGTAATGAGACAGAGGTGGAGGAGCAGATGGCTGGTTATCAGCATGAAGATTTACAAGGTGAAGTCCACATAACAGTAGACTCAACAGAGAGACCGTGTCTGAAGAAAACAAATATAGCTAATCGACAAAGTTCAACTGATCTCCAAGGCAAACTCAACAAGGATGATAATGCTCTTGAAGGTCCAAGACGCTCCGACCGCACACGCCATCCTACAGAGAAGATGCGCGCATATCAATATGAAGAGGCCAAGAAAAAAGAGAAAAGGCTGTATGCCATGTACGAGCAGTGGAAGCTCCACACACGGAAGGCAAGAGATCAGCTAAAAACTTGTATGTCAGAGAGTCAGCTCTGGCCTCTCATTGAAGAGCTTAAGAAAGATAAAGAAGACGTAATGAACATTTATTATGAGATTCGAAATCTCACTACACCCTCCACCGACATAAGAAGAAGAGTTGATACATGTGAATCGGTGACCACAGAAATCCTCAACATTGCCTACAGCAGAGCTATAGATGAGGAAAGCGGGTTTAATGAGCAGCAGGAAAGACATCGCCTTCATGAACTGCTTCGCCATGACTATGCAAAGTCTGTCTATGGATCTGCAGCTTCTTTGATAAGTCACAGCCAATCTGATCATTACTCCACAACTACAGTCATGACAGCAAAACGCGCAGATGCAGCAGCTGAACTAGCAGTGAAAGAAGCAAATTATCAGATGCTACTAGAGGAAGAAAAGCAAAAAGAATCCATAAGAGAGTTAGAGGAACAACAACGCAAAGCTCTAGAGGCACGAAGGCGTGAGCTGGAGCGATTGCAGGCAGAAAAGGAGATACGGGCAGCTCAAGCCAAGTTGAAGATTTATGAAAAGGAGACAAAAGGAGAACACAAGGATGCTACCTATGTTAAAACAGAAAGGAACATGGAAGTAAAGAATGTGCCTGGATCTACGGTCTCTCCCTCTCAAGATGCATTGCCCCATTGTACAGACATTCCCTCTCTTGCTCAGATCCTTCAAGACAACATAGCCTTAAATAGGCTTCCTGTTCCTGAGCCTTTTGTCTTTAATGGCGATCCCATACAATTCATTGAATGGAAAGCAGCATTCATCTCACTCATTGACCAAAGGGCAATCACACCAGCTGAAAAACTATACTATCTAAAAAATATGTTGGTGGCCCAGCACGGCAGGTTTTAGATGGCAACTTTTACCGAAATGACAATGAAGCATACCAAGATGCATGGGACAAACTAAATCGTCGCTTTGGTCAACCATTCACCATTCAGAGAGCATTCAGAGAGAAGCTCAACAACTGGCCGAGAATTCAATCAAAGGATGCTGAAGGACTGAGACGCTTCTCAGATTTTCTGAACGCGTGTCAAGATGCCATGCCTTATGTCAAGGGTCTCGACATATTAAATGACTGGGAGGAGAATCGGAAGCTCGTTCACAAATTGCCAGACTGGGCAGCTTTAAGTTGGAACCGACAAGTCACGCAAAGCTTAAATGGAAACCAAGAATTCCCAAGTTTCAAGGAGTTTGCTAGATTCATGTCAAACGAAGCCGAGATTGCTTGCAATCCCATTACCTCCTTTCATGCCCTTCATTCATCAGATTCTGTCACTGAGAAGAGAAATCTCAGAGATGTGAAGAAAAACAAGGCTAGTGTTCTTGTCACTCGAACAGTCACTGACAATGAAAACCACAAGTCAGTACAAAGGAAGGCTAAGACTTCATGTATACTTTGTCAAGATAATAATCACCAGCTTCATGCATGCTCTAAGTTCACTGAGATGGCGTTGGTTGAGCGACGCAACTACATAAAGGAGATGAAACTCTGCTACGGATGCCTTAAACCTGGCCACAGTGTGAGAAACTGTATTCAATTTTGTGACCACTGTAAAGGAAAGCATCCTACAGCTCTGCATGATGACAACTATAAAAGAGAAAGGTCTACATCAGAACCAGAGACAAATCGAGGTGCTGCTGCAACATCACTCAGTGTAGCAGGTGAAGGCTCATCTAACACATCAATGGTGATACCAGTCTGGGTTTCATCTAAAAATGATCCAACAACTGAGAAACTTGTGTATGCACTACTTGACACTCAGAGTGACACTACGTTTATTGATGAAGAAGTGAGTGATGGTCTTAATGCTGACAAGTATCCAGTAAAATTGAAGTTGACGACTATGAGTGGTAATGATACAGTGCTCACAAGCAAAGGTGTTTCTGGACTTCGTGTTAGAGGATACAGTTCCGCAGTTCAAGTTGATCTTCCGGTCGCCTATACAAAGGACTGCATACCTGTTAACCGTTCTCACATTCCAACCTGTGAGACAGCTAAACAATGGAGTCATCTTGCAGAAATCGTGGATGAAATTCAACCACTGAAAGACTGTGTAGCAGGTCTTTTGATCGGCTACAACTGCTCAAGAGCTATGGCACCAAGGCAAGTCCTTTTAGGAGAAGACGAGGAACCCTATGCTGTAAGGACGGATTTAGGATGGAGTATAGTAGGGCGCTCACGACAAACCCACGATGTGTTGAGCACACACCACTTGTGTCACAGAATTACAGTTAAGGAGCTACCTCCGATAACACCTACAGACGTCATTCGCATTTTAGAGTCTGACTTCAAAGATGGCAGTGACGACAACAAAATTGTGTCACAAGATGACATCACATTCCTCAACATACTGGATGAGGGAATAAGGAAAAATATACAGGGCCATTATGAGATGCCTCTGCCTTTTAAAACCAGACCCAGCTTGCCTGACAACAAGGGCTCCGCTATGACACGCCTCCTTCACCTTAAAAGGAAATTACAACGGGATGAAAGGTTGAAGAAGCTTTATGTTGAGTTCATGGAGGAAGTCATCGGAAATGGAGATGCTGAGCAGGTCAAGGACGGTGGGAGTGAAGGAGAGAGATGGTACATTCCCCATCATGGAGTGCATCATACGAAGAAGCCAAATAAACTTCGTGTAGTGTTCGATTGCTCAGCCAGATACAAGGGAACAAGCTTGAATGATCACCTCCTCTCTGGGCCTGACATGTTGAACAACTTATGTGGAGTTCTCATCCGTTTCCGACAGCACCCCATTGCATTGATGTGCGACATTCAGAAGATGTTCCATCAGTTTCATGTGGTCGAAGCTGATCGCAACTTTCTGCGCTTTCTTTGGTGGAAGCAAGGAGATTTGAACTCACAGCCCAGCGAGTTTCGCATGAAAGTGCATCTGTTTGGTGCAGCTTCCTCTCCGGGATGTGCTAACTATGGGATGAAACACCTAGCTAAGGAGAATTGCAACATCTACACTCAAGGCTCGAGATTTGTCATGAGGACTTTTACGTAGATGATGGGCTCACAAGTGTTGAAAACACTGAAGATGCTATTCAGCTTGCCAGGAAGCTCGTGAACTCTGCGCCATGGGTGGTCTTCGACTACATAAGTTTGTGTCTAATGACAGAAAGGTATTAGAGAGTATACCACCCTCGAGCGAGCAATCAACGTGAAGGATATGGATCTCGCATTTGAGGATTTGCCACTTGAGAGAGCTCGGGATCCAATGGGATGTGGAGTCTGACCGCTTTAGGCTTAACGTCAGTCTTAAGGAGCAGCCAGCGACTCGACGTGGCATTTTATCTACAGTAGCTTCTCTGTATGATCCCCTTGGCTTTGTGGCTCCAGTCATCCTAAAAGCGAAGATAATTCTCCAGGAGATGTGTAGACGTGGCATTGGCTGGGACGATCCTCTTACTGACGAGCTTCGCCCAAAATGGGAACAATGGAGAAGTGATCTAACCCACTTGGATAATTTCACCATATCCCGTACCTACTCACCTGCTGGATTCGGAAGGGTCTCAAAGACAGAGCTGCATCATTTCTCTGATGCCAGTGTGAAGGGTTACGGCCAGTGTTCATACCTGCGACTCCAAAACGAAGAGGGTGAAATTCATTGTGCCTTAGTTGTAGGAAAATCACGTGTCTCTCCAACCAAGGTCACGACCATCCCAAGATTAGAATTGACAGCAGCAGTTGTTTCCGTGAAGATAAGCAACATGCTTAAGGAGGAATTGGGATGTATAAACGCAGAGGAGTTCTTCTGGACCGACTCTAAAGTGGTCTTAGGTTATATAAGAAATAAAGCACGACGATTTCATACGTTTGTGGCTAACAGGGTTCAGAAGATTCAGCTCAGCTCAGCCCCACAACAGTGGCGATATGTCCCAACAAGTGAGAATCCTGCTGACCATGCTTCTCGAGGCTTAACTGCCAGTGAGCTGTTGTCATCTACCTGGCTCACTGGACCCACGTTCCTATGGAACAAGGAAATAAAGTTGGCTACAGATGAAATATCAGAGTTAACCGTCAGAGATCCAGAGGTCAGAAGTGTTCAAGCGCTCAGTACTAAAGCCACTGAATTCGTGAGTCTCATTGATCGCTTGTCTAAGTTCTCATCATGGTCGCTAGCTACGCGAGCAGTTGCACGCATTCTCAGGCGCATAAGCAAGAACAGATCAAACAATCTCACCTCTGTAACAGAACGAGAAGAGGCAGAACATTGCTTAATCAAACATCTGCAGAAAAATGTGTATCATGAAGAGTTGAACCTGCTGAGCAAAGGGATCCCTCTACCACGTCACAATCCGTTACATGCTCTTGATGCTTTTCTCCACAACGACGGTGTCCTCAGGGTGGGAGGGAGACTGTGCAACTCCTCTCTTCCTCACTTCATCAAGCACCCTGCAATCATTCCCAAAGAACATCATATCACGAAGATGATTATTGCTTATTGTCACGAGAAGATGAAACATCAAGGTAAAGGCCTTACCATTAATGAAATAAGGCGCAACGGTTACTGGATTACGGGAATTAATCGGGCGGTTGCATCCTACATTCGTCAATGTGTCATCTGTAGACGGCAACGCAGACCTATGGAAGAGCAAAGAATGGCCGATCTACCTCCTGATCGGTTGAAGCCATCACCCCCCTTCACCTTTTGTGCAATGGACTGCTTCGGTCCATTCATCACAAAGCAGGGAAGAAAAGAGAACAAGAGGTACGGCCTTCTCTTTACTTGCCTTAGTTCCCGTGCTGTTCATATTGAGATTCTTGAAGACATGTCAACAGATGCCTTCATAAATGGCCTTCGATGTTTCATCGCCATATGTGGTACTGTTCGTCAGATCAAATCTGATCAAGGAAGCAACTTCGTAGGAGCCAAAAATGAGTTTAGAGAAGCTCTAAAGGAAGTCGATGCAGACCGTCTGGCTGTATTTCTTGCAGAGAAGCAGTGCGACTTCAGCATGAACCCCATTCTAGCCATGCCGGAGGAGTTTGGGAAAGACAAATAAGGACAGTGAGAAGCGTTCTAAGGTCCACTCTTGCCCTTTCCTCTGGTAGATTAAATGAGGCTTCGCTACGGGCCTTTTTCTATGAGGCTATGGCTATAGTCAATAGTCGTCCTTTGACTGTTGACAATCTCAGTGACCCCAATAGCCTCGAACCACTAACTCCTAATCATCTTCTGACAATGAAATCCGTCCAGGCCTTGCCTCCTCCTGGTGAATTCGTCAGAGAAGATGTGTATGGCAAGAAAAGGTGGAGACATGTTCAATATCTCGCGGAACAGTTTTGGAGTCGATGGCGAAGGGAATACCTTGCAAACATTGCTCTCAGACAGCGCTTGCATGCTCCAAGAAGAAATTTACAAGTTGGAGATATTGTAATCATAAAAGGAGAGGATGTGCACAGGAATGAGTGGAGATTGGGTAGGGTTTCAGAAACCACTACTGACAAAGATGGACTTGTGCGGAGAGTCAAAATCCAGCTTGGTGACAGTAAGCTTGGCAAGAAAGGTGAACGTCTTCACAAGGTGTCCGAAGTTGAGCGCCCAGTCCAGAAGCTTGTTCTGCTGCTGGAGACTAACTAAATCTGCTCATTCCCTCCATAGGGCAAAATATTACATAGTTATAGATAAGTTTCCAAAATTTAGCATAAGTTGTCTTTGTTCTTATATGGGCTCAGGGAAGGCATATTTCAGTTAAAATCATTCGTGCCTAAGGTGGTATATGTACCATCCCATTATTCACTCATGATTGGTGGGAGTGTAACTAACTCTAAGAAAAGAGTTAATAAGTAGTAATTTCTTTTGAACTTTATTTTATTTGTCTCCTATGTTAATGTAATGAGCCCTTTATTTCCACCTCAATAGTGGAATGTTAATTTCGAGTCTAGAAGGGCGGGACTGGTTAACGAGACGCACACACGGAAAAAAGGAAAAATCTAATCTCATGGCAATCTAAAACGCTCCGAAATCATTAAGTTCACCAGGAAAGGAGCAGATAATTAAGCACCTAGCTGGAACGGGAACAAGGTATTGTTTTTAGTTTGTTTAATGTTTATGTGTATTAATATGTAGGTTCATTTTATTCCGTTTGAAGAAGTGTTTAAATATGTATCACTTGTCATGCGAGTTACGTTAACATAAGCTTTTGGCTAATGTTGTGTTAAGAGCTAATTTATTTTATTTATCTGTCCTGTAGCTCTTACGGTGTTTCAAGAAGAAAAAGGTGTAAAAAAAATAAAGGCTTTTTGAAATATCAGTACGCTTCACCATTGTCTGGCTGGGGTTTAGCTACACAGGTGGGTTGCAGGTGTGGAATATGGCAGCACTGGAGGAGAATGGGTTCCTGGTAACTTCACGTTTAATTCTTCGCAAGTCAGGGCGGGAGTAGCTCAGTGGGTAGAGCAGTCGTCTTTCAACCGAAAGGTAGGTGGTTCGATTCTACCCACAGTTCATACTGTTGTTGTGTCCTTGGGCAAGACACTTGTAGAACAATGTAAGTCGCTTTGGATAAAAGCGTCTGCTAAATGAATAAATGTAATTTGTGTCTTTTCTTCTCGACATGTTGCTTGCGACCCTGTTGACTATTTGCTACAAAACGTTTGATGGTTCTGATGGCTCTGTGATCACACCCCAGTATCTTAGATATTTCAAGAGTGCTGCATCCCTGTCAAAGACTTTTTACAATGTTCGACTTCTCAGAGCCAGTTAAATCAGTTTTTTGGCCCATTTTTCTGAGAAGAATATCAGAGTTAGTTTCAGGTTAAGCCCCTCCCTCTAGAGATAACGCTCAGCTCTCTTCTCTCTATCTCAGAATTGATAAAGTCTCTTGTAATTCTTCACCTTGAAAACTGAGTCCAGATGCTTTTACTTTACCTTATCTTTTTTACAAGATGACCTGATGACTGAGAACCTTCAAAGACATATTATATCATGAATGTATCTATGTTCTTTAAAATGTTACAAACTATTGCTACATATGGTATTGTCCATTCTGTGTGTGTACTGTATGTACGTATGAATGTTTGTGTCTTAAACCTGTACTAATTAAATATATTAATACATTTTTAAAAGTTGTTGCTTCAGGGTCAGGACAGAACTGTCTCTGACAGTCCTTTTGGCCGAGATACAGACTCTGATGGATTCATAATGAACAACAATTACTCTAATAAAGACAGGTGTTCTGTATGATGTCACTGCGTCGCATTAAGGACTCTTAATGAGCCGGCACTAAATCAGAACGCAGCATTAATAAAACAAGACTCAATAGCTGTGATTAAAGACGGTTAACTCTGAGAGGTTACCTGGACCTGGACTAAACTAGACCTGATTTAGTCCAAGTTTAGTCCTGACTCAGTCCTGGTTTACACCTGGGTTAGTCCTGGGTTAGACCTGGTTTAGTCCTGGTTTAGACCTGGTTTTTAACAATCCCTGGTTCACGTCTAGACCAATACCTGGATCTGGTCCTGGTTGTGGATCTGGTTTTGAGATGAGCCGAGGAGGTGACGCAGGCCGCTGACGTCACTACCGTGCGCGTGCCGTGTGCCCGCGCAGTGTGTGCGTTTGTTTGTGAAAAGGAAGAGGCTGCAGTTGGGCGGGGTGTGCTGTAGACCAAGACTAGACCAGGACTACAGCGGTACTTAGAGCGGGACAACGCCGGGAGAAGCAGCACCAGGTCCGGCCGCAGTTCCAGCAGAAACACCAGGAGAAGAGCGGAGAACTGGGGTAGGGGCGGGGATGGGCCGGCGCAGTGGCCGAGAGTAGTGCGCTGTTTTCGGCCAGGGAGCTGCAGGATGAGCGTGGCGCTGCAGGAGCTCCGGAACACCGTGAGTACACGCAAGCGCACGGAAATCACGGCACACACGCGAGATGACGCACTATAGGACGCGCTCTCACACGAACATGCAGGCCCGGTTCTGGTGCGTGTAGTTTCTAGGGCCAGATCTAATCGAAGCCTGATCAGGGATCGATACCAGTGGCCACAGAGAGGGGCGGGGCTAAATGAACAGTCACGGGTTCACGCCTCCTGGACCAGACTAGAACCTCAGATGTGGTCCAAACCCAGAGACACTCCCTGTTTCGGTGCAACTGTTGCTCCTTCAGTAATAATCTGACTTTATCAATGAATTTATCAATATCCATCTATATCTGATCAATAACTGACTGAGGCCTGAGGAGGCTCTCATTGGCCAGGTTCACACAGAGTCCAGACCTGGACTTCAGATTGAGTACAACACAAGAAACTGTTTATGTCCAAAAGTCTCAGAATATTCACTAAAGTCTGTATCTATTTTCCAATCGACCTGGGTCTAGTCTCTTAAACGTAACCCAAGAGCTTTTTTCTAAAAACTACGCTCATTCTGTTTCTGTTTTACAAAGAGACTGATCTGGTTTCATTTAATGAGGTCTGTTCCACCCAAACCTGTTCCACAGCCTCCACCTGAGCCTAAGTTAGACCTGTTTTAGACCGTGTTTTGACCTGGGTTATTCCTGGTTCAGACCTGGTTTAGTCCTAGTTTAGACCTGGTTTTGACCTGGTTTATTCCTGGTTAAAACCTGGTTTAGTCCTGGTTTAGTAAATTGAAATCTACCTGTTTCCTTTTCTATTGATTGAGAGAGACATTTTACCATCCGATCGGAATGTGTACATCTTAACCCTGGTCAGATACACATTGTGTCTCTGACCATGTCTGAACCAGGGTCTGGACCTGATTTTACAGATGTCCAGAAAATCTGTCAGGACCAGTGTTTCCAACTGGATCTGGACAGGTTCTGGTTTGTTTTGAGCAGGTTTTGTTGTGGGGACAAACAGAGGTTACATAAGCCTGAGTCCTTTGGAGCAGAACATGATTCACACATTATCTCATTTCACACAGTGTGTCGCCACGGCAACCACTGACACTGCTGTCTCCACGGCAACCAGTGAGTTGTCAGGACAAAAGGGAAGATATTTAAATATTTTTATATCTAATTTAAAACTGGTCCTGGTCTGGTCTGGTTCTGGTCCTGGTCCTGGTCTGGTCCTGGTCCTGGTCTGAGACAGAAACTGAACAAAGGAGATCTGTTGATTTAAGCAAAAGAGCCATGTGCTTCTGAGGCTTTTTTGTCTTTTATTGATGTGTAAATTATATTAGAGCAGGTCTACGGAGACAGAGAGGGGTCAAACTAAAAGCCGCTGGACTGTGTGTGCTTTGAGCAGAAAAAGAAATCAAGAAGTGTATAAATGTGATAAAAGATACTGTGGTCTAAAGCATTCTCACAAACCCAGTGTGTGAGCGCGAGGTTAAATAAACCACATTTCCTGTGTTTTTGCCCCACTTCCTGTTCACTGCCCAACTGTGGACTTCCTATCTCTGTGCAGACACACCCAGAGAGTTTATAGAGCAAGACCTCACAAGTCGTAGATCTGGTCCTGGATCAGGCGGGACTGAGTCTGAGTTGAAAATAGTGATTCCCAATTCTGAAAATTGTGTATTTCCCAGGGTTTAGTTACATTCAAACTGGTTTTAGTTTGAAAAAAAGGTTAAAGTATAAGCAAGATGTCCTGGATGACTGAGAACCCTCACAGACAGGTTTTAGTTTGGTTTGAACAAATCTTTGTTAGATCTAATGTTGTTTTAGTTGGTTTATAACAGGTTATTGTGTGTTTTCTTTCCAGATGTCGAATTATAAACGGGCAACACTGGAGGATGAGGATGGCTCTGACGCTCCTCCAGAGTCCACCTCGAGTCCAGACCGGGACCAGGATCAGGTGGAGGTGGGCTTTAAAAAAGGCGGTGTGGACCTGTTCGGACGGAGGACTACGCTGGAAGTCCTGCTTGGAGTCCTGCTGATGGCCTCGCTGCTGGCTCTGACCATCTGCCTCCTTCTGCTCGGGCTGCAGCTTGCACCGGGTATGACCTGGTTCAGGCACAATTCAGACCGGTTTCAGAACTGGTTCAGACCTAGTTTAGCCCGGCTTCAGACTGGGTTGAACTGATTTACCAAAGCACACTATTTAGCTCCAGCTCCTGAAGACCAGGCCCATTCTTTTTAAAATCAGTTCTCAGTGAAGACTAAACTCTCACCTGTCTGTCTCTCACCTGTCTGTCTCTCACCTGTCTGTCACTCACCTGTCTGTCACTTACGTCTGTCTCTCACCTGTCTGTCACTCACATCTGTCTCTCACCTGTCTGTCTCTCACGTCTGTCACTCACCTGTCTGTCACTCACGTCTGTCTCTCACCTGTCTGTCACTCACCTGTCTGTCTCTCACCTGTCTGTCACTCACGTCTGTCTCTCACCTGTCTGTCACTTACGTCTGTCACGCACATCTGTCACTCACCTGTCTGTCTCTCACCTGTCTGTCACTCACGTCTGTCTCTCACCTGTCTGTCTCTCACCTGTCTGTCACTCACATCTGTCACTCACCTGTCTGTCTCTCACCTGTCTGTCACTCACATCTGTCTCTCACCTGTCTGTCACTCACCTGTCTGTCACTCACGTCTGTCTCTCACCTGTCTGTCACTCACCTGTTACTTACGTTTGTCTCTCACCTGTCTGTCACTCACCTGTCTGTCACTCACCTGTCTGTCACTCACCTGTCTGTCACTCACCCGTCTGTCACTCACCCGTCTTTCACTCACCCGTCTGTCACTCACCCGTCTGTCACTCACGTCTGTCTCTCACCTGTCTGTCTCTCACCTGTCTGTCTCTCGTCTGTCTCTCACCTCTCTGTCACTCACGTCTGTCTCTCACCTGTCTGTCTCTCACCTGTCTGTCTCTCACCTGTCTGTCACTCACGTCTGTCACTCACGTTTGTCTCTCACCTGTCTGTCTCTCACCTGTCTGTCACTCACCTGTCTGTCTCTCACCTGTCTGTCTCTCACCTGTCTGTCTCTCACCTGTCTGTCACTCACCTGTCTGTCTCTCACCTGTCTGTCTCTCACCTGTCTGTCACTCACCTGTCTGTCTCTCACCTGTCTGTCTCTCACCTGTCTGTCACTCACCTGTCTGTCACTCACATCTGTCTCTCACCTGTCTGTCACTCACCTGTCTGTCTCTCACCTGTCTGTCTCTCACCTGTCTGTCACTCACATGTCTCTCACCTGTCTGTCTCTCACCTGTCTGTCACTTACGTCTGTCACGCACATCTGTCACTCACCTGTCTGTCACTCACGTCTGTCACTCACCTGTCTGTCACTCACGTCTGTCTCTCACGCCTGTCTGTCACTCACGCCTGTCATTCACGCCTGTCTCTCACATGTCTGTCACTCACATCTGTCACTCACCTGTCTGTCACTCACATCTGTCACTCAACTGTCTGTCTCTCACCTGTCTGTCTCTCACCTGTCTGTCACTCACGTCTGTCACTCACCTGTCTGTCACTCACCCGTCTGTCTCTCACCTGTCTGTCACTCACCTGTCTGTCACTCACGTCTGTCACTCACGTCTGTCACTCACCTGTCTGTCACTCACGTCTGTCACTCACCTGTCTGTCACTCACCCGTCTGTCACTCACCCGTCTGTCACTCACCTGTCTGTCTCTCACCCGTCTGTCTCTCACCCGTCTGTCTCTCACGTCTGTCACTCACCTGTCTGTCACTCACCTGTCTGTCTCTCACCTGTCTGTCTCTCACGTCTGTCACTCACATCTGTCACTCACCTGTCTGTCACTTACGTTTGTCTCTCACCTGTCTGTCACTTACGTCTGTCTCTCACCTGTCTGTCTCTCACCTGTCTCGCTCTCACCTGTCTATCACTTACGTCTGTATCTCACCTGTCTGTCTCTCACCTGTCTGTCTCTCACCTGTCTGTCACTTACGTCTGTCACTCACCTGTCTGTCACTCATGTCTGTCACTCACGTCTGTCTCTCACCTGTCTGTCTCTCACATCTGTCTTTCACCTGTCTGTCACTTACGTCTGTCACTCACCTGTCTGTCACTCACGCCTGTCACTCACGCCTGTCTCTCACCTGTCTGTCTCTCACCTGTCTCGCTCTCACCTGTCTATCACTTACGCCTGTATCTCACCTGTCTGTCTCTCACCTGTCTGTCTCTCACCTGTCTGTCACTTACGTCTGTCACTCACCTGTCTGTCACTCATGTCTGTCACTCACGTCTGTCTCTCACCTGTCTGTCTCTCACATCTGTCTTTCACCTGTCTGTCACTTACGTCTGTCACTCACCTGTCTGTCACTCACGTCTGTCACTCACGTCTGTCACTCACCTGTCTGTCACTCACGTCTGTCACTTACGTCTGTATCTCACCTGTCTGTCTCTCACCTGTCTGTCTCTCACCTGTCTGTCACTTACGTCTGTCACTCACCTGTCTGTCACTCATGTCTGTCACTCACGTCTGTCTCTCACCTGTCTGTCTCTCACATCTGTCTTTCACCTGTCTGTCACGCACATCTGTCACTCACCTGTCTGTCACTCACATCTGTCTCTCACCTGTCTGTCACTCACGTCTGTCTCTCACCTGTCTGTCACTCACATCTGTCACTCACCTGTCTGTCACTCACGTCTGTCACTCACCTGTCTGTCACTCACGTCTGTCACTCACCTGTCTGTCACTCACATCTGTCTCTCACCTGTCTGTCTCTCACCTGTCTGTCACTTACGTCTGTCACTCACCTGTCTGTCACTCACGTCTGTCACTCACATCTGTCACTCACCTGTCTGTCACTTACGTTTGTCTCTCACCTGTCTGTCTCTCACCTGTCTGTCTCTCACCTGTCTGTCACTTACGTCTGTCACTCACCTGTCTGTCACTCACGTCTGTCACTCACGTCTGTCTCTCACCTGTCTGTCTCTCACCTGTCTGTCTCTCACCTGTCTGTCACTTACGTCTGTCACTCACCTGTCTGTCACTCACGTCTGTCACTCACGTCTGTCTCTCACCTGTCTGTCTCTCACATCTGTCTTTCACCTGTCTGTCACTTACGTCTGTCACTCACCTGTCTGTCACTCACGTCTGTCACTCACGTCTGTCTCTCACCTGTCTGTCACTTTCGTCTGTCACGCACATCTGTCACTCACCTGTCTGTCACTCACATCTGTCTCTCACCTGTCTGTCACTCACGTCTGTCTCTCACCTGTCTGTCACTCACGTCTGTCTCTCACCTGTCTGTCACTCACATCTGTCACTCACCTGTCTCGCTCTCACCTGTCTATCACTTACGTCTGTCTCTCACCTGTCTGTCACTCACGTCTGTCACTCACCTGTCTGTCTCTCACCTGTCTATCACTTACGTCTGTATCTCACCTGTCTGTCTCTCACGTCTGTTACTCACCTGTCTCTCACCTGCAGGTGGGGGGCGTGGCCTGTGCCTGACACAGTCCTGTATCACTGTTGCGGCTCAGATCGTGGAGGCCCTGGACCGGACCGTGGACCCGTGTCAAGACTTTTACCAGTACTCATGCGGCGGCTGGATCCGGAGGAACCCTCTGCCCGATGGAAGGTCCCGCTGGTCCACCTTCAACAGCATCTGGGAACAGAACCAGGCTCTGCTCAAACACCTGCTGGGTTTGTGCCTGAGCACACCTCAACTCACCTCAGCAGGGTTTAGATGATTTTGAACAGGTTTTAGTTGGATTTAATCAGGTTTTAGTTGGTGAAAACATTAAAGCAAAGGCATCTGGATTAGCTGTTCAAAGTAAAGCTTCACAACAGCTTCACAAGAGGATATATTTGCACAGAAGAGTCAATCCTGGAGGACCTGAGTCTGCAGTCCACCTCTACCTCAAAGGAAGGGCAGTCCTTTGAGGACAGCAATGTCGAATTATGGCCAGAGAGACCAGATGGTTTGAAAAAGGGTGAAGGAAGCCATTTTTGTTCAAATGGAAAAGCCCTTTCTGAACATCTCCAGTCAGTCGGCCCCAGGGCAGCCTGTAAGTGTAAGTGGGTATCTGTCAAAATAGAGTACCAGTCCGATACATGGTTGTTTATAAAAAGCTGTGGTAAAACTTTAGCAAATTTAATCATAAATTCATGCATTATTTAATGCAGGACTCTTACATTAGTACATGCATTAGAATCCCATGAATCACCAGGAATTACCATGTTTTCATTATATTTTCATCCTAACCCTAACCAAAGACCCCTAAACCTTAACCCTATGCATGTACACACATGGGGACAGGAATCCCCTTCAAAAGAGGTTGGAAATCTCAGTGGGACTTTCCTGGATAAATAAAGGTTAAATAAAAATGTTATAATGCATGAGTCATGCAAGCATTAATGATACAATGTGCGCTAGCCCTGTATAAATTGATAGCATTATTTTATGACCTGCTTAAAATTGATCCCTTAATAAAACACAATGGCCCACAAAACAGGGAAGTAGCTTGACAGCGCTAACACAAATCTAACAAACAAATGATCCGTCTGCAGCTAGGCTGTGCGTGTGGCCACAGTCGGTGCAGGGTGTCGGTCTCATTGGCTGTATGGAAGTGACTACAGTGAACTACATTGACTGTGATGCTAGTAAAAGCTTGTGTCAACTCTGTTACTTGAGTTAGTTTCAGGTTAAACCCCTTCCTCTAGAGATAAAGCTCAGTTATCTTACCAGTTGATCTCAGAATTGATAAAGCCTTTTGGAATTAGAGACAAACTGTCTTCACCTTGAAAACTGAGTCCAGATGCCTTTGCTTTAATCTTTTTTTTTTTTTTTTCCAAGATGAGCTGGAAGACTGAGGACCTTCACAGATTACATTTGGTAATCTGTGAAGATTTTTTTGGTTACATTTTAACATGTTTTAGTTGGATTTGAAAATGTTTTTTTGGGACAAAAATCCCATTTTACTTAAACAAAACATACTTTTTTTTCTTCCTTTTCTCACGTCCTATGACCTTACATCCTCTCTCCTCACCTCCTAACTTGTTAGTTTCCCTCCTGACATGCATACAACCTTCCCTCCTCTCTCCTAACTTCTCTCTCCTTGTCTCCTCAGAGAACGGCACATTCTCCGGGAACTCGAGCGGAGGTGGTGGTGTTGTTGGTGGGAGTGAGGCTGAGAGGAAGACCCAAGCCTATTACCTCTCCTGTCTCAACTCTCAAAGGATTGAGGAATTGGGAGCTCAGCCGCTCGTCCAGCTCATCACCAAGGTAACAGGACTGAACCAGCATTTTTTATTTGTTTAATTACACATCATACAAAATAGTTCTTGAAGCAAATGATGCCCTTTGTTACACCTCTAGTGATTACACTTTAAACACCTATATTTGTTTAATTTTATTTATTTAAGAAAAGGGGGACAATGCATATTAATGAACATGAAAACAAATGTAAATATAGCAGATTCATGCCTTAGACTAATTTATATTTGCAGACCCCCTGGCTGGTACAAAATAACTTACTACAACACAACAAGGACAAGTACAAACACCCCAATACAACAAAGTCAATATCAGCAGAGACAATACATTTCCATTTTAAATTTACATTTAGTCATTTAACACACACTTTTATCCAATTTTTTTTATTTTTGTTTGAACACTGAAAACCTTTAAAACAGACCAATTAAAACAGTGACTGAAAACTGTTTATTTATCTACAGGTTTTTTCTTAACCCCCACTAAAAAGAAAACACTATTTTAAACTCCATGCTTTTCCTTTCTTATTATTGTGCTCATGAAACTAACTTTGTGTTTCTCAACTTCGTAAATGCTAATCATTTTGAAAATTTACCATTTATAAGATTTATTTTCTGATTTCTGGTCATTCAGATTGGAGGCTGGAACATCTCTGGGCCATGGGACAGAGATAACTTTATGGAGGTTCTGAAGGTGGTGTCAGGTCCGCTCCGAGCCCAGCCATTCTTCAGTGTCTCTGTCAGCACCGACCCCAAGAACTCCAACTCCAACGTCATCCAGGTGAGAATCACCATCACCAAACCACACTCCACTGTCACCAAACCACACTTAATGTCACCAAACCACACTTAATATCAGCAAACCACACTCCACTGTCACCAAACCACACTTAATGTCACCAAACCACACTTAATGTCACCAAACCACACTTAATGTCACCAAACCACACTTAATGTCACCAAACCACACTTCACCATCACCAAACCACACTTAATGTCACCAAACCACACTCCACTGTCACCAAACCGCACTTAATATCAGCAAACCGTCACCAAACCACACTTAATGTCACCAAACCACATAATGTGTCACCAAACCACACTTAATGTGTCACCAAACCACACTCCACCGTCACCAAACCACACTTAATGTCACCAAACCACACTTAATGGCACCAAACCACACTCCACTGTCACCAAACCACACTTAATATCAGCAAACCACACTTAATGTCACCAATCCACACTTAATGTCACCAAACCACACTCCACCGTCACCAAACCACACTTAATGTCACCAAACCACACTTAATATCAGCAAATCACACTCCACCATCACCAAACCACACTTAATGTGTCACCAAACCACACTTAATGTCACCAAACCACACTCCACCGTCACCAAACCACACTTAATGTGTCACCAAACCACACTTAATGTCACCAAACCACACTCCACTGTCACCAAACCACACTTAATGTCACCAAACCACACTCCACCGTCACCAAACCACACTTAATGTGTCACCAAACCACACTTAATGTGTCACCAAACCACACTTAATATCACCAAACCGCACTTAATATCACCAAACCGCACTTAATATCAGCAAACCGTCACCAAACCACACTTAATGTAACCAAACCACACTTAATATCAGCAAACCACACTTAATGTGTCACCAAACCACACTCCACCGTCACCAAACCACACTCCACCGTCACCAAACCACACTTAATGTGTCACCAAACCACACTCCACCGTCACCAAACCACACTCCACTGTCACCAAACCACACTTAATGTCACCAAACCACACTTAATGTCACCAAACGACATTTAATGTCACCAAACGACATTTAATGTCACCAAACCACACTTAATGTTACCAAACCACACTTAATGTGTCACCAAACCACACTCCACTGTCACCAAACCACACTTAATGTCACCAAACCACACTCCACCGTCACCAAACCACACTTAATGTTACCAAACCACACTTAATATCAGCAAACCACACTCCACTGTCACCAAACCACACTTAATGTGTCACCAAACCACACTTAATGTGTCACCAAACCACACTCCACTGTCACCAAACCACACTTAATGTCACCAAACCACACTTAATGTCACCAAACCACACTTAATGTCACCAAACCACATTTAATGTCACCAAACCACACTCCACCGTCACCAAACCACACTTAATGTCACCAAACCACACTT
Source organism: Neodontobutis hainanensis (assembly GCA_024349245.1). Classification (NCBI taxonomy): domain Eukaryota; kingdom Metazoa; phylum Chordata; class Actinopteri; order Gobiiformes; family Odontobutidae; genus Neodontobutis; species Neodontobutis hainanensis. The sequence goes on along the minus strand of JALDNG010002389.1, from coordinate 84,590 downwards.
AATGTCACCAAACCACATTTAATGTCACCAAACCACACTTAATGTCACCAAAGCACACCAAAGAGAGGAGTCAGTGTAACTAATGAAGAGAGGAGTTATGTGGTTCTCTTCGGTTCTTTAAAGACCACTCTTGCTGCTGCATTCTGAATCAGCTGCAGAGGTTTGGTTGTGCAGCAGGAGTCCAGTCAGAAGAGCATTGTAATAATCCAGTTTGGACAAGACAAGATCCTGGACTAGGATTTGCGTAGAGTGCTCCGATAGGAAAGGTCTAATTTTCCTAATGTTGTAGAGCAGGGGTCTCAAACTTGCGGCCCGCAAGACAATATTCTGAGGCCTGCAGGACTATATGAAAGTTTAATGTTAGTGCTCTGTGAGTTTTATATGAATGGCCCGTTACCACGTTGTGTGTGGAAGGTTCCTTTTTGTGCTGGAACTGAACCATCCTACCATCACAGTGGAGGATATGGCTCCTGGGGGGGCCCTCGGCTGGGCTTGATGCAGGCAGAGAAACATTTAACACTATGGAGGAGCCTGTGTAACATCACAGAGCCGTCATTAAATGACTGCTTCTTATTGTGTTTGAAATGAGCATGTTTGACTTTGAGCTGGACTTTAATGTTACTGGCGTTGGATTTGGGATCATGTGGACTGTATTTTGTTTTCTCATCATTTGAAACGGGCTGATTTGTTTGAAAGTTGATGGCAATTTGATCATTACTATCCATGTGGATTTGGTATCATGACGAATCTGCAAATTAACCCCGATGTTATGTTGACTATATCACCGAGGGGAGGGGACATCCAATGGGGCCACAGCTCATTCATGTTCTTCAATATTCCATTAAGTTCAGGATCGCTCAGGTTCAGAAGAACCTATTGAAGTTAAAAAACTGTTATTAGGATTTAACAAAGCTTTTTTGTGGAATACCTGATCCGGCCCAGCCTCACCCAGACTCTGCCTCCTGCGCCCCCCAAGTCATTTGAGTTTGAGACCCCTGTTGTAGAAGATGAATCTACAGGACCTGGTGCTGAGAACATGACTTGTGAAGTTTAGTTGATCATCAGTTACCACTCCCAGATTTCTGGCAGTGCTGGACGGTGTAATGGTGGATGAGCCTAGTTGAATGGAGAGGTTGTGGTGGGTCTTTGGGTTTGGCCGGAATCACAAGCAGTTCTGTTTTTGCAAGGTTCAGCTGCAGGTGATGGTCCTTCATCCAAAGTGAGATGTCACTCAGGCCGAGACACGAGCAGAGACCGTCGGATCATAAGGTTGAAATGACAAGTGGAGTTGAGTGTCATCTGCAGCAGTGATAGGAAAAGCCATGTTTCTGAATGACAGAGCCGAGGGAGGTCATGTTTATGGAAAACAGTAGCAGTCCAAGCACTGAGCCCTGAGGCACCCCTGTATTAAGATGTTAGGACTCAGAGACCTCATCTCTCCAGGATACTCTGAATGACCTACCCGAGAGGTAAGACTTGAACCATTGCAACGCCATTCCAGAGACACCCATCGCACTGAGAGAAGACAAGAGGATGTGGTGGTTAACAGTGTCAAAGGCAGCAGACAGATCCAGTAAGATGAGTACAGAAGACTTGGATGTTGCCTTTGCCAGTCTCAGGGCTTCATGACTGAGAGCAGTGCAGTTTCGGTGGAGTGTCCGCTCTTGAACCCAGACTGGTTCTGGTCCCGGAGGTTTTTTCGTGTGAGAAAGGAGGAGAGCTGGTTAAACACAACTCGCTCCAGAGCTTTGGCAGTGAAGGGAAGGAGGGAAACCGGTCTGTAGTTTTCTAACAGTGAAGGGTTGAGAGTGGGTTTCTTCAGTAGTGCTGTGATGCAGGCCTCTTTGAAAGCTGTGGGGAATGACCCAGTGGAGAGAGATGAGTTGATGATGTGGGTGAGAGCACGACAGATGGAGAGATGGCCTGAAGGAGATGTGTGGGGATGGGATCCAGCGGGCAGGGGTTAGAACTAATGACCTTGGAAACGTCCGCTTCAGTTAGAGGAGAAAAGAAGGGAGCAAACACGTATCAGGTGTGAAAGAGTTCAACAGGTGCTGGTGCAGAAAACTGACTGCTGATGGCAGTTGTTTTCTTTACAAAGAAAGACGCAAAATCGTCAGCTGTTAACTCTGATGAAGGAGGGGGAGCAGGAGGACAAAGGAGGGCAGAGAAGGTTTTAAAGAGAGTGTGTGAGTCAGGTGAGTTGATTAACTTAGAATGTAGTAGATGGTTTTTGCAGAAGTGACATCAGCAGAGAAATTAGAGAGGAGAGACTGGTAGATAGAGAGGTCAGTGAGATCTTTTGACTTGCGCCATTTTCTCTCAGCTGACCGGAGGCTGGTGCGATGCTCACGTAGAACATCGGATAACCAGGGGACAGACCAGGATGTACGGGATGGTCTAGATGTAAGAGGGCATAAGTTGTCCAAGCAGGATGTAAGCGTGGCATTATAGGCAGTATATCGTATACTGCTTATACACAATAACAGTGCACTGTACATTAGTGGACACACCTGTCCTTTCTTCAAAACGTTTGAACTATTGAGGACACGGTTGAGCTCCCAATATTCAGCTGCACCCTTTGACCCGCCTCAGCCATAGTAAGGCCCTGATTGAAAACATGGTCTACAATAGTGGTCCTTAGGTCATCAGATATGTGTCTATGTCCTCTTCGGCCTCTTCCTCTGTATTGCCTTCCACCACTCATCCTTGCTCCTCTTCTTCCTCTTCTTTGCTGTTGACCCTGTTCATTTCCTGGTCCATCCATTTTTGGAAAATTGCAACTCTGTGTTGTGGTCGGTCTATATATGCTTCCCACTTGATTATTCATGAGATGCACCTTTGAGCAATTTAGACGACTGCTTGAATGTTTACATTCCTTGAGTGAGAGTCAGTTTCACCTGCACGACTCATCACTTCACGTTTTTGTACAAAATGTCTAATAGAAATGTGTAAAACTATGCTTGACAGTTTATGACAAATAGTTCAATAATTTTGCATGTAATGACTTATGCAAGAAACTAATGCCTAGATAGACATGAGTGGTAGGACTATTCAACAGAGAACCAATATTTTGAGCAACAGGACATGAGAAATTGAAAATGTGGAAAAAAGCTGAAACTTGTACATTATCAATTGCAATATGTACAAAAGAAATTGCAGTTTGTTCAAAGGAATAAGAAATTGCTTTAATGATGTGCACAAGTTACTAGATGATTTAGAATTTGTTCAAGTAGTTTCAAGAAATGCACTTGTTATCTAAGAAATGCACCAAAGCAACTGAGAAAAACTGTAAGCTTCCATTCACCAGTGTTACAGCTGGAACACTACACCAAGTGTCTTGCCCAAGGACACAACGACAGTATGAACTGTGGAGAGAGCGGGAATCGAACTGCCAACCTTCCAGTTATAGGACAGCCGCTCTACCACTGAGCTCTGGAAATAATCAAACTTTAAAAAAAGGTTTGTCTCTGTTTTCCAGGTTGACCAATCAGGGCTATTCTTACCGTCCAGAGATTATTACCTCAATAAAACAGCCAACGAGAAGGTAAGGTCTTGGTTCTTGGTGGTTTTTGTCCTGTCCTGGTCTAGTTCTGAGTTCCGGTCATTGGTGTGGTCTGCAACCTTTGTGTGTCTATCTATGTATAAATGTAATATGTTGCACCGTTAAGCACCCAACAATTTCGTTGCATTGTACTTGTACATGTGTAATGACAATAACAAAATAATCTAATCTAATCTAATTGCAGGTCTTGGTGGCCTACCTGGACTACATGGTGGAACTGGGAACGCTGCTCGGAGGAGAACGTAGCTCCACTTTGGTCCAAATGCAGCAGATTGTGGAGTTTGAGACAGCTCTAGCCAACATCACGGTTCCCCAAGATCAGCGCCGCGATGAGGAGAAGATCTACCACAAGGTCACCGTATCAGAGCTGCAGGTGAATCTCCGGGGTTAAAGTGTGATCCAGCCTGAACCAAGAGAGACTCCAGGCTAGTGTAGCAAAGTCATTAGCTCAGCATTACTCAGAATCAGGTCTGAGATAGTAAAGTTCTCCAGACTCTCGGACTAGCTTCTGCAAAAGAACGCTCTTTGCCCTGGGGACCTCCTGTAGGGGCAGGTCTGCAGACAGCATAGCTCTTCTGGTCGATGGACAAACTTTAAAAACAAACATTAAACTAAAAAATTACTATAAACTGAACTCAAGCCAATGTCTTTTTAACATCAAGAGATAAAATTATGTCATTCAGAAAAAAAAAATCTAACCATAGGATCCAGGTTCACTTTAAAAGCAGCTGAGACTGACCTAAACTCTCCTACCTAAGAAGTGGTGGAGATTCAGGTGAGAGACCCCTCCAGTTCGAAACCTTCTAAACCCGGTCTCTCCTCAGATGATGGCTCCGGCAGTGGACTGGCTGGATTTGTTGTCCTTCTGTTTGTCTCCGTTGGAGCTGAACGATACAGAGCCAGTGGTACTTTACGCTCGAGAGTATCTCCAGCAGGTTTCAGAGCTCATCAACAAAACCAGCCGCAGGTTTGTTTTAGTCCTGGTTTAGACCTGGTTTAGTCCTGGTTTAGACCTGGTCTAGACCTGGTTTAGTCCTGGTTTAGACCTGGTCTAGACTTGGTTTAGACTTGGTTTAGACCTGGTTTAGTCCTGGTTTAGACCTGGTCTAGACCTGGTTTAGTCCTGGTTTAGACCTGGTCTAGACTTGGTTTAGACTTGGTTTAGACCTGGTTTGGACCTGGTTTATTCCTGATTTAGACTTGGTTTAGACTTGGTTTAGTCCTGGTTTAGACCTGGTTTAGACTTAGTTTAGTTCTGGTTTAGTCCTGGTTTAGACCTGGTTTAGACTTGGTTTAGTTCTGGTTTAGTCCTGGTTTAGACCTGGTCTAGACCTGGTTTAGACCTGGTCTAGACCTGGTTTTGACTTGGTTTAGTCCTGGTTTAGACCTGGTTTAGTCCTGGTTTAGACCTGGTCTAGACCTGGTTTTGACTTGGTTTAGTCCTGGTTTAGACCTGGTTTAGTCCTGGTTTAGACCTGGTTTGGACCTGGTTTATTCCTGGTCTAGACTTGGTTTAGTCCTGGTTTAGACTTGGTTTAGTCCTGGTTTAGACCTGGTTTAGACTTGGTTTAGTTCTGGTTTAGTCCTGGTTTAGACCTGGTCTAGACCTGGTTTAGACCTGGTTTAGACCTGGTTTGGACCTGGTTTATTCCTGGTCTGGACTTGGTTTAGTCCTGGTTTAGACCTGGTTTAGACCTGGTTTAGTCCTGGTTTAGACTTGGTTTAGTCCTGGTTTAGACTTGGTTTAGACTTGGTTTAGTCCTGGTTTAGACTTGGTTTAGACCTGGTTTGGACCTGGTTTAGACCTGGTTTAGACTTGGTTTAGACCTGGTTTAGACTTGGTTTAGACCTGGTTTAGACTTGGTTTAGACTTGGTTTATTCCTGGTCTTGACTTGGTTTTAGTCCTGGTTTAGACTTGGTTTAGTCCTGGTTTAGACTTGGTTTAGACTTGGTTTATTCCTGGTCTTGACTTGGTTTAGTCCTGGTTTAGACTTGGTTTAGTCCTGGTTTAGACTTGGTTTAGACTTGGTTTAGTCCTGGTTTAGACCTGGTTTGGACCTGGTTTATTCCTGGTCTAGACTTGGTTTAGTCCTGGTTTAGGCTTGGTTTAGACTTGGTTTAGTCCTGGTTTAGACTTGGTTTAGACTTGGTTTATTCCTGGTCTTGACTTGGTTTAGTCCTGGTTTAGACTTGGTTTAGTCCTGGTTTAGACTTGGTTTAGACTTGGTTTAGTCCTGGTTTAGACCTGGTTTGGACCTGGTTTATTCCTGGTCTAGACTTGGTTTAGTCCTGGTTTAGACTTGGTTTAGTCCTGGTTTAGTCCTGGTCTAGACATGGTTTAGTCCTGGTTTAGACTTGGTTTAGACTTGGTTTAGACCTGGTTTGGACCTGGTTTAGACTTGGTTTAGACTTGGTTTAGACCTGGTTTGGACCTGGTTTATTCCTGGTCTAGACTTGGTTTAGACTTGGTTTAGTCCTGGTTTAGACTTGGTTTAGACTTGGTTTAGTCCTGGTTTAGACTTGGTTTAGTCCTGGTTTTGACTTGGTTTAGACTTGGTTTATTCCTGGTCTTGACTTGGTTTAGTCCTGGTTTAGACTTGGTTTAGTCCTGGTTTAGATTTGGTTTAGACTTGGTTTAGTCCTGGTTTAGACTTGGTTTAGTCCTGGTTTAGACTTGGTTTAGACTTGGTTTAGTCCTGGTTTTGACTTGGTTTAGACTTGGTTTATTCCTGGTCTTGACTTGGTTTATTCCTGGTCTAGACTTGGTTTAGTCCTGGTTTAGACTTGGTTTAGTCCTGGTTTAGTCCTGGTCTAAACATGGTTTAGTCCTGGTTTAGACTTGGTTTAGACTTGGTTTAGACTTGGTTTAGTCCTGGTTTAGACTTGGTTTAGACCTGGTTTAGTCCTGGTTTAGACTTGGTTTAGACTTGGTTTAGTCCTGGTTTAGACTTGGTTTAGACTTGGTTTAGTCCTGGTTTAGACTTGGTTTAGACTTGGTTTAGACTTGGTTTAGTCCTGGTTTAGACTTGGTTTAGACTTGGTTTAGTCCTGGTTTAGACCTGGTTTAGACCTGGTTTATTCCTGGTCTAGACTTGGTTTAGTCTTGGTTTAGACTTGGTTTAGTCCTGGTTTAGTCCTGGTTTAGACTTGGTTTAGTCCTGGTTTAGTCCTGGTTTAGACTTGGTTTAGACTTGGACCTGGTTTGGACCTGGTTTAGACTTGGTTTAGACTTGGTTTAGACTTGGTTTAGACCTGGTTTGGACCTGGTTTATTCCTGGTCTAGACTTGGTTTATACTTGGTTTAGTCCTGGTTTAGACTTGGTTTAGACTTGGTTTATTCCTGGTCTAGACCTGGTTTGGACCTGGTTTAGACTTGGTTTAGACTTGGTTTAGTCCTGGTTTAGACTTGGTTTAGTCCTGGTTTAGTCCTGGTTTAGACTTGGTTTAGACTTGGACCTGGTTTGGACCTGGTTTAGACTTGGTTTAGACTTGGTTTAGACTTGGTTTAGACCTGGTTTGGACCTGGTTTATTCCTGGTCTAGACTTGGTTTAGACTTGGTTTAGTCCTGGTTTAGACTTGGTTTAGACTTGGTTTATTCCTGGTCTTGACTTGGTTTAGTCCTGGTTTAGACTTGGTTTAGACTTGGTTTATTCCTGGTCTAGACTTGGTTTAGACTTGGTTTAGTCCTGGTTTAGACTTGGTTTAGACTTGGTTTATTCCTGGTCTAGACCTGGTTTGGACCTGGTTTAGACTTGGTTTAGACTTGGTTTATTCCTGGTCTTGACTTGGTTTAAACTTGGTTTAGTCCTGGTTTAGACTTGGTTTAGTCCTGGTTTAGACTTGGTTTAGACCTGGTTTATTCCTGGTCTAGACTTGGTTTAAACTTGGTTTAGTCCTGGTTTAGACTTGGTTTAGACTTGGTTTAGTCCTGGTTTAGGCTTGGTTTAGACTTGGTTTAGTCCTGGTTTAGACTTGGTTTAGACTTGGTTTATTCCTGGTCTTGACTTGGTTTAGTCCTGGTTTAGACTTGGTTTAGTCCTGGTTTAGACTTGGTTTAGACTTGGTTTAGTCCTGGTTTAGACCTGGTTTGGACCTGGTTAATTCCTGGTCTGGACTTGGTTTAGTCCTGGTTTAGACCTGGTTTAGACCTGGTTTAGTCCTGGTTTAGACTTGGTTTAGTCCTGGTTTAGACTTGGTTTAGACTTGGTTTAGTCCTGGTTTAGACTTGGTTTAGACCTGGTTTGGACCTGGTTTAGACCTGGTTTAGACTTGGTTTAGTCCTGGTTTAGACTTGGTTTAGACCTGGTTTAGACTTGGTTTAGACTTGGTTTAGAATTGGTTTTGGACCTGGTTTAGACTTGGTTTAGACTTGGTTTAGACCTGGTTTGGACCTGGTTTATTCCTGGTCTAGACTTGGTTTAGTCCTGGTTTAGACTTGGTTTAGACCTGGTTTGGACCTGGTTTAGACTTGGTTTAGACTTGGTTTAGACCTGGTTTGGACCTGGTTTAGACTTGGTTTAGTCCTGGTTTAGACTTGGTTTAGACTTGGTTTAGTCCTGGTTTTGACTTGGTTTAGACTTGGTTTATTCCTGGTCTTGACTTGGTTTAGTCCTGGTTTAGACTTGGTTTAGTCCTGGTTTAGATATGGTTTAGACTTGGTTTAGTCCTGGTTTAGACTTGGTTTAGTCCTGGTTTAGACTTGGTTTAGACTTGGTTTAGTCCTGGTTTGACTTGGTTTAGACTTGGTTTATTCCTGGTCTTGACTTGGTTTAGTCCTGGTTTAGACTTGGTTTAGACCTGGTTTGGACCTGGTTTATTCCTGGTCTAGACTTGGTTTAGTCCTGGTTTAGACTTGGTTTAGTCCTGGTTTAGTCCTGGTCTAGACATGGTTTAGTCCTGGTTTAGACTTGGTTTAGACTTGGTTTAGACTTGGTTTAGACCTGGTTTGGACCTGGTTTAGACTTGGTTTAGACTTGGTTTAGACCTGGTTTGGACCTGGTTTATTCCTGGTCTAGACTTGGTTTTAGTCCTGGTTTAGACTTGGTTTAGTCCTGGTTTAGTCCTGGTCTAGACATGGTTTAGTCCTGGTTTAGACTTGGTTTAGACTTGGTTTAGACTTGGTTTAGACCTGGTTTGGACCTGGTTTAGACTTGGTTTAGACTTGGTTTAGACCTGGTTTGGACCTGGTTTATTCCTGGTCTAGACTTGGTTTAGACTTGGTTTAGTCCTGGTTTAGACTTGGTTTAGTCCTGGTTTAGACTTGGTTTAGACTTGGTTTAGTCCTGGTTTAGACTTGGTTTAGACTTGGTTTAGACTTGGTTTAGTCCTGGTTTAGACTTGGTTTAGACTTGGTTTAGTCCTGGTTTAGACCTGGTTTGGACCTGGTTTATTCCTGGTCTAGACTTGGTTTAGTCCTGGTTTAGACTTGGTTTAGTCCTGGTTTAGTCCTGGTTTAGACTTGGTTTAGTCCTGGTTTAGTCCTGGTTTAGACTTGGTTTAGACTTGGACCTGGTTTGGACCTGGTTTAGACTTGGTTTAGACTTGGTTTAGACCTGGTTTGGACCTGGTTTATTCCTGGTCTAGACTTGGTTTAGACTTGGTTTAGTCCTGGTTTAGACTTGGTTTAGACTTGGTTTATTCCTGGTCTAGACCTGGTTTGGACCTGGTTTAGACTTGGTTTAGACTTGGTTTAGACTTGGTTTAGACTTGGTTTAGTCCTGGTTTAGACTTGGTTTAGACTTTGTTTATTCCTGGTCTTGACTTGGTTTAAACTTGGTTTAGTCCTGGTTTAGACTTGGTTTAGACTTGGTTTAGTCCTGGTTTAGACTTGGTTTAGACCTGGTTTATTCCTGGTCTAGACTTGGTTTAAACTTGGTTTAGTACTGGTTTAGACTTGGTTTAGACTTGGTTTAGTCATGGTTTAGGCTTGGTTTAGACTTGGTTTAGTCCTGGTTTAGACTTGGTTTAGACTTGGTTTATTCCTGGTCTTGACTTGGTTTAGTCCTGGTTTAGACTTGGTTTAGTCCTGGTTTAGACTTGGTTTAGACTTGGTTTAGTCCTGGTTTAGACCTGGTTTGGACCTGGTTTATTCCTGGTCTAGACTTGGTTTAGTCCTGGTTTAGACTTGGTTTAGTCCTGGTTTAGTCCTGGTCTAGACATGGTTTAGTCCTGGTTTAGACTTGGTTTAGACTTGGTTTAGTCCTGGTTTAGACTTGGTTTAGACCTGGTTTAGTCCTGGTTTTGACTTGGTTTAGTCCTGGTTTAGACTTGGTTTAGTCCTGGTTTAGACCTGGTTTAGACTTGGTTTATTCCTGGTCTTGACTTGGTTTAGTCCTGGTTTAGACTTGGTTTAGTCCTGGTTTAGACCTGGTTTAGACCTGGTTTATTCCTGGTCTAGACTTGGTTTAGTCCTGGTTTAGACTTGGTTTAGACTTGGTTTAGACTTGGTTTAGACCTGGTTTGGACCTGGTTTAGACTTGGTTTAGACTTGGTTTAGACCTGGTTTGGACCTGGTTTATTCCTGGTCTAGACTTGGTTTAGACTTGGTTTAGTCCTGGTTTAGACTTGGTTTAGACTTGGTTTAGTCCTGGTTTAGACTTGGTTTAGACTTGGTTTAGTCCTGGTTTAGACTTGGTTTAGACTTGGTTTAGTCCTGGTTTAGACTTGGTTTAGACTTGGTTTAGTCCTGGTTTAGACCTGGTTTGGACCTGGTTTATTCCTGGTCTAGACTTGGTTTAGTCCTGGTTTAGACTTGGTTTAGTCCTGGTTTAGTCCTGGTTTAGACTTGGTTTAGTCCTGGTTTAGTCCTGGTTTAGACTTGGTTTAGACTTGGACCTGGTTTGGACCTGGTTTAGACTTGGTTTAGACTTGGTTTAGACCTGGTTTGGACCTGGTTTATTCCTGGTCTAGACTTGGTTTAGACTTGGTTTAGTCCTGGTTTAGACTTGGTTTAGACTTGGTTTATTCCTGGTCTAGACCTGGTTTTGGACCTGGTTTAGACTTGGTTTAGACTTGGTTTAGACTTGGTTTAGACTTGGTTTAGTCCTGGTTTAGACTTGGTTTAGACTTTGTTTATTCCTGGTCTTGACTTGGTTTAAACTTGGTTTAGTCCTGGTTTAGACTTGGTTTAGACTTGGTTTAGTCCTGGTTTAGACTTGGTTTAGACCTGGTTTATTCCTGGTCTAGACTTGGTTTAAACTTGGTTTAGTACTGGTTTAGACTTGGTTTAGACTTGGTTTAGTCATGGTTTAGGCTTGGTTTAGACTTGGTTTAGTCCTGGTTTAGACTTGGTTTAGACTTGGTTTATTCCTGGTCTTGACTTGGTTTAGTCCTGGTTTAGACTTGGTTTAGTCCTGGTTTAGACTTGGTTTAGACTTGGTTTAGTCCTGGTTTAGACCTGGTTTGGACCTGGTTTATTCCTGGTCTAGACTTGGTTTAGTCCTGGTTTAGACTTGGTTTAGTCCTGGTTTAGTCCTGGTCTAGACATGGTTTAGTCCTGGTTTAGACTTGGTTTAGACTTGGTTTAGACCTGGTTTGGACCTGGTTTAGACTTGGTTTAGACTTGGTTTAGACCTGGTTTGGACCTGGTTTATTCCTGGTTTAGACTTGGTTTAGTCCTGGTTTAGACTTGGTTTAGACTTGGTTTAGTCCTGGTTTAGACTTGGTTTAGACTTGGTTTAGTCCTGGTTTAGACTTGGTTTAGACCTGGTTTAGTCCTGGTTTGACTTGGTTTAGTCCTGGTTTAGACTTGGTTTAGTCCTGGTTTAGACCTGGTTTAGACTTGGTTTATTCCTGGTCTTGACTTGGTTTAGTCCTGGTTTAGACTTGGTTTAGTCCTGGTTTAGACCTGGTTTAGACCTGGTTTATTCCTGGTCTAGACTTGGTTTAGTCCTGGTTTAGACTTGGTTTAGACTTGGTTTAGACTTGGTTTAGACCTGGTTTGGACCTGGTTTAGACTTGGTTTAGACTTGGTTTAGACCTGGTTTGGACCTGGTTTATTCCTGGTCTAGACTTGGTTTAGACTTGGTTTAGTCCTGGTTTAGACTTGGTTTAGACTTGGTTTAGTCCTGGTTTAGACTTGGTTTAGACTTGGTTTAGTCCTGGTTTAGACTTGGTTTAGACTTGGTTTAGACTTGGTTTAGTCCTGGTTTAGACTTGGTTTAGACTTGGTTTAGTCCTGGTTTAGACCTGGTTTGGACCTGGTTTATTCCTGGTCTAGACTTGGTTTAGTCCTGGTTTAGACTTGGTTTAGTCCTGGTTTAGTCCTGGTTTAGACTTGGTTTAGTCCTGGTTTAGTCCTGGTTTAGACTTGGTTTAGACTTGGACCTGGTTTGGACCTGGTTTAGACTCGGTTTAGACTTGGTTTAGACTTGGTTTCGACCTGGTTTGGACCTGGTTTATTCCTGGTCTAGACTTGGTTTAGACTTGGTTTAGTCCTGGTTTAGACTTGGTTTAGACTTGGTTTATTCCTGGTCTAGACCTGGTTTGGACCTGGTTTAGACTTGGTTTAGACTTGGTTTAGTCCTGGTTTAGACTTGGTTTAGACTTGGTTTATTCCTGGTCTTGACTTGGTTTAAACTTGGTTTAGTCCTGGTTTAGACTTGGTTTAGACTTGGTTAAGTCCTGGTTTAGACTTGGTTTAGACCTGGTTTATTCCTGGTCTAGACTTGGTTTAAACTTGGTTTAGTCCTGGTTTAGACTTGGTTTAGTCCTGGTTTAGACTTGGTTTAGACTTGGTTTATTCCTGGTCTTGACTTGGTTTAGTCCTGGTTTAGACTTGGTTTAGTCCTGGTTTAGACTTGGTTTAGACTTGGTTTAGTCCTGGTTTAGACTTGGTTTAGACCTGGTTTATTCCTGGTCTAGACTTGGTTTAAACTTGGTTTAGTCCTGGTTTAGACTTGGTTTAGACTTGGTTTAGTCCTGGTTTAGACTTGGTTTAGACTTGGTTTATTCCTGGTCTTGACTTGGTTTAGTCCTGGTTTTGGACTTGGTTTAGTCCTGGTTTAGACTTGGTTTAGACTTGGTTTAGTCTTGGTTTAGACCTGTTTTGGACCTGGTTTATTCCTGGTCTAGACTTGGTTTAAACTTGGTTTAGTCCTGGTTTAGACTTGGTTTAGTCCTGGTTTAGACTTGGTTTAGACTTGGTTTATTCCTGGTCTTGACTTGGTTTAGTCCTGGTTTAGACTTGGTTTAGTCCTGGTTTAGACTTGGTTTAGACTTGGTTTAGTCTTGGTTTAGACCTGGTTTGGACCTGGTTTATTCCTGGTCTAGACTTGGTTTAGTCCTGGTTTAGACCTGGTTTGGACCTTTGGACCTGGTTTTGGTCTCTTTTAGTCCTGTTTTTACTCGTGTTTTTGCCAGTTTGCTGAATAACTACATGGTGTGGACGCTGGTGCAGAAGAGTGTAACGAGTTTGGATCAAAGGTTTGAGAACGCTCAGGACAAACTCTTGGAGAGTCTCTACGGAACTAAGAAGGTACCACTACAGTCCAACTAAAACCTGGTCCAATCCAACTAAAACCTTGTCCTGTTCAACCAAAACTTGTTCAGTCAAAAAATTGAGTGTAGTAAAGCAGGGGTGGTCAAACTAAGGTCCGGGGCCACATGCGGCCCGTTGGGCTGATTAATCAGGCCTGCCAAGCATTTACTAATATTCAACCGATGATAAAAGCACTGCATATATTTTCCCTTCAGTATTCTGCAGTGGTCAGTGGATTCCACCATGTGACATGCTCAAAACAGTGAAAACATTTCCTAAAGCTATCATCTCTGCTCTCAAGAGAACAAACTGTAAGGAGTGGATCTTAAACTGAGCAGGTGCAACAGTGACTGTGGCGTTGAATATTCTTTTGTCTCTAGTTTTACTGAACACAAGCAAGTTCCCCGTGTTGACCCGACCCTCCAACAAGAGTCCCATGTTCTAATGTGACCCTCTCCGGTGGAGACAGTGGGTGGAGAGTGAGTTAAACACAACACAGATGTAGATAAGAGGTGTTTTATTAATTTATGCATTTATGGTTTATTAGTGAAGAATCTGGAACAAAGCAGCTGCAGAAGCAGACAGAAGGGGGTTTGTGTCCAGAGCTCAGATCCTTACAGTCACCACAAGGGGGGGCTGTGGCTATGCTGCACAATGACTCAGGAACTAGTCCAGTCAACCAAATAAACAATGAATGAAACCAGGATGAAATGTTGGAATGGACCAGGTCTGTTCCAGGGCTTATTTCACGTGTAGTTCTCACTGAAACAGAAACAGGACAGATTAATTGTTTTAATAAATTTAACATATATTGTTCAGCCCTATATCCATTAGGTTTTAGTCCTGCGCCCCCCGGTGGCAGACCTGTATTAATGTGTTCTTGTTCAGTCCTGCGCCCCCCGGTGGCAGACCTGTATTAATAATGTGTTCTTGTTCAGTCCTCGCCCCGGTATGCAGACCTGTATTAATAATGTGTTCTTGTGCAGTCCTGCGCCCCCCGGTGGCAGAGCTGTATTAATAATGTGTTCTTGTTCAGTCCTGCGCCCCCCGGTGGCAGACCTGTATTAATAATGTGTTCTTGTGCAGTCCTGCGCCCCCCGGTGGCAGACCTGTATTAATGTGTTCTTGTTCCGTCCTGCGCCCCAGAGCTGTAGCTGTAATGTGTTCTTGTTCAGTCCTGCGCCCGGTGGCAGACCTGTATTAATAATGTGTTCTTGTTCAGTCCTGCGCCCCCCGGTGGCAGAGCTGTATTAATGTGTTCTTGTTCAGTCCTGCGCCCCCCGGTGGCAGACCTGTATTAATGTGTTCTTGTTCAGTCCTGCGCCCCCCGGTGGCAGACCTGTATTAATAATGTGTTCTTGTTCAGTCCTGCGCCCCCGGTGGCAGACCTGTATTAATGTGTTCTTGTTCCGTCCTGCGCGCCCCGGTGGCAGACCTGTATTAATGTGTTCTTGTTCAGTCCTGCGCCCCCCGGTGGCAGACCTGTATTAATAATGTGTTCTTGTGCAGTCCTGCGCCCCTCGGTGGCAGACCTGTATTAATGTGTTCTTGTTCAGTCCTGCGCCCCCCGGTGGCAGAGCTGTATTAATAATGTGTTCTTGTTCAGTCCTGCGCCCCCTGGTGGCAGACCTGTATTAATAATGTGTTCTTGTTCAGTCCTGCGCCCCCCGGTGGCAGACCTGTATTAATAATGTGTTCTTGTTCAGTCCTGCGCCCCCCGGTGGCAGACCTGTATTAATAATGTGTTCTTGTTCCGTCCTGCGCCCCCCGGTGGCAGACCTGTATTAATAATGTGTTCTTGTTCCGTCCTGCGCCCCCCGGTGGCAGACCTGTATTAATAATGTGTTCTTGTTCAGTCCTGCGCCCCCCGGTGGCAGACCTGTATTAATAATGTGTTCTTGTTCAGTCCTGCGCCCCCCGGTGGCAGACCTGTATTAATGTGTTCTTGTTCAGTCCTGCGCCCCCCGGTGGCAGACCTGTATTAATAATGTGTTCTTGTTCCGTCCTCGCCCGGTGGCAGACCTGTATTAATAATGTGTTCTTGTTCAGTCCTGCCCCGGTGGCAGACCTGTATTAATAATGTGTTCTTGTTCAGTCCTCGCCCCATGGCAGACCTGTATTAATAATGTGTTCTTGTGCAGTCCTGCGCCCCCCGGTGGCAGACCTGTATTAATAATGTGTTCTTGTGCAGTCCTGCGCCCCCCGGTGGCAGACCTGTATTAATAATGTGTTCTTGTTCAGTCCTGCGCCCCCCGGTGGCAGACCTGTATTAATAATGTGTTCTTGTTCAGTCCTGCGCCCCGGCAGACCTGTATTAATGTGTTCTTTGTTCAGTCCTGCGCCCCGGTGGCAGACCTGTATTAATAATGTGTTCTTGTTCCGTCTCCTGCGTGGCAGACCTGTATTAATAATGTGTTCTTGTTCAGTCCTCGCCCCCGGTGGCAGACCTGTATTAATAATGTGTTCTTGTTCAGTCCTGCGCCCCCCGGTGGCAGACCTGTATTAATAATGTGTTCTTGTGCAGTCCTGCGCCCCCCGGTGGCAGACCTGTATTAATAATGTGTTCTTGTGCAGTCCTGCGCCCCCCGGTGGCAGACCTGTATTAATAATGTGTTCTTGTTCAGTCCTGCGCCCCCCGGTGGCAGACCTGTATTAATAATGTGTTCTTGTTCAGTCCTGCGCCCCCTGGTGGCAGACCTGTATTAATAATGTGTTCTTGTTCAGTCCTGCACCCCTCGGTGGCAGACCTGTATCGGATACACAGATGACACTCTGGGCTTTGCTCTGCTCGGGCACTCTTCGTCAAAGCCACCTTCGACAAACACAGCAAAGAGATTGTGAGTAGAGCCGTCGTGTGGTGTGACTGATGAAGATGTGGGCAAACAGATCAACAACAAAGAACATTAAATCTATGCAACAAAGTAAATTCACCTTACATCAACAACATAAATTAATCCATTGCTCCGAACGGGGTGGGAAGAAGTCACTTATTTAGGCCCGTGGCTCAGAGGTAGAGCGATTGTTGATCTATGTTGCTGTTGTTGATAAAAGCGTTTGCTAAATGTAAAATCTATCCATCCATTTTTAATATTATATATTATATGCTTATCATAATTGTCATCACAAGAGAAAATGTTGGTGTAATATACAAACAAAACACACTTAAGTAATTGTGAAACATTAAATATATCATTGATGTACAAGTTTAATAATTTTTTTGTCTCTCTCACAAACACAGCTCTCAGCTCATTATTAAATGCAGTCACAATCTTTTACAGCTTACATTACAGATTTCTTTAGGTTTAGAAATACTGCAGTTATTTATGGTACAAACAGTTTATTTGTAAAGATGTTATCATTAGGGTTGTGCTTTGTGATGTAATTCTACTGGGGTTTGTAATTGATGGAAATAATGACTTCATCGGTCAGTTTGTGTTTGTTTGGATTTAAAAGGTCAATGTTGAAGAAGCCAAGCCTCTAACATGGAACCTCTTAAACGGTCCTCGAGTAAGGGCGCCGCCATATGGCAAAATACAGCGATTTACAGTGATATACCTCCGTCCACCAGAGGGCAGGCTCCAACAGCAGAAATATAAGGAGAGACCCAATGGCGACTTTACAAGTGTAAAAATCATGTTTACATCCTGGTACAAAAGATAGCTCCGGTCTCAAGAGCTAAGTTTTTACTACGTGACAACTCTGGGGGGATAATTTTTTGTATTATATGTTTATGCTATCTAAAAACTATTGAAAAAAAAAAAACTATCTAAAAACTAAAGTTTTTTGTACTTTTGTTACCATTTTGCTGTCCATGACGTGAGAAAGGGCATCATTCATTCATCGCTGAATAAAGTCTGCTTGGCAGCCGAAAAGGCCGGATGTAACCGCCATTTTATTGCCGTATCGTAATGAAAATATTGGTGACTACTGGGACCAATGGTGGATTACATCCATGTTTATTTACAATCTATGGTGCCCACAGATGAATAAGGGTTTATAGTTAACTGCTGAAAACAGATTCTCCAACTCTTCATTAAAAGTGTCAACACTTGTCCCAGGTGACCTATAAACACAACTTATGTTTTTTCTTTCCATTATTGATTTCCATTTGGTAAACATTACTAGTGTTGTCATGATGCTGGAATTTCTAACTTCGATACGATACCTTCAAAATATTGATATTCAATACCAAAGGGAAAACAACTGTCACAATATTATTATTTTTTTTATTTAAAGATGAAACATGACAAGGAGGTATATTAAATTAAAATCAATTAAAATCAGCCAAGGTCCACTTAGTTAACTTTCCTCAAGTGAGGGGTCCGAAAAATTCTAATAAAAGAATATGCGTTTGAATATAATTCTTTAAAGTAAAGTCTCATTTATTCCACACCTACAGCCTCTTAAACAATCTGGAGATGAATGTAGGTAATCCACTGTTTTCTGTATTTGTTCCTTTGTTTCCATGTTTGAGTGTTTATCTTTCACCAACACATCTCACAGACAAAAGGAAAAAACTACAAAATCAAAAGAGGCTAAAGCTAAAGCTCAGGACCTGTTGGTTTATTAACAACAGTCTGGAATCCTGCAGATAAGTCCTAATACTCCTTCATACATTTGTGAAAACATTTTAAATACAAAATAATCAAATCAAACCAAAACACATTTATTTAACAAATATGACAAAGACACAGTCATAATTGATCTCTTTCTATTTTCATCTTTAAACATTTTCAAAATTTAGAATAGAAATATTTATTTCCTGTATTTTTCCCGTGTCGGGCAACATTTTATTTAAATTGCTTCTGATTAGTTCTGAAACAGGATTTAGGATTCAGACAGAAACTGACACAACTTAACGAAGACTTAACCTGTGTCACTCATCTCTAAACCCTCCTTTATTGTTTTTAATCATCCAAATGAACATGTGTTGGGTTCAAATGAACACGAACAGCATGAGCTAATTACTTACTTACTTACGTTGTTTGTAAATGAGGTCAAATATGCGACAAACGAGTCAATACTTAACCTTAACCTACGACAGAATAAAGAAGTTGACAGACAAATGTACAACTCACCAAATTATTAGACGTCCTCACTTCCCTCTGAGTCTTTTTAATCCTGACATGAAAACTGTCCAGTCCTGGTTCAGTTCTGGATTGATTCTCTGATTATCACAGCGGCCGAGACAAGACGATAAAGGGCTGTTGTTCAGCTCTGATACTGACACCTGTCCTAGAAGTGCCTGTTCAAAAATATGTTTTACACAATGCACATGTAATTATGAATAATGTCTTGTGGTCCAGACCATCAGTTCACTCAGAATTGATAAAGTCTCTTGGAATTAGAGGCAAACGTCTTCACCGTGAAAACTGAGTCCAGATGCTTTCACTCACACCTTTCTCTTTACATTATGCATCTTGTACTCAGTATATTCAGTTACAGCCAGATTCAGTTGGATCTGTTCTCTGCAACAGCTCTGTCTTTGAGTAATTGTGCTTTAGAACACCTGTGCGTGGCTCAGTGTGGGTTTAGAACACCTGTGCGTGGCTCAGTGTGGGTTTAGAACACCTGTGCGTGGCTCAGTGTGGGTTTAGAACACCTGTGCGTGGCTCAGTGTGGGTTTAGAACACCTGTGCGTGGCTCAGTGTGAGTTTAGAACACCTGTGCGTGGCTCAGTGTGAGTTTAGAACACCTGTGCGTGGCTCAGTGTGAGTTTAGAACACCTGTGCGTGGCTCAGTGTGAGTTTAGAACACCTGTGCGTGGCTCAGTGTGGGTTTAGAACACCTGTGCGTGGCTCAGTGTGGGTTTAGAACACCTGTGCGTGGCTCAGTGTGGGTTTAGAACACCTGTGCGTGGCTCAGTGTGGGTTTAGAACACCTGTGCGTGGCTCAGTGTGAGTTTAGAACACCTGTGCGTGGCTCAGTGTGAGTTTAGAACACCTGTGCGTGGCTCAGTGTGGGTTGAACACCTGTGCGTGGCTCAGTGTGAGTTTAGAACACCTGTGCGTGGCTCAGTGTGAGTTTAGAACACCTGTGCGTGGCTCAGTGTGAGTTTAGAACACCTGTGCGTGGCTCAGTGTGAGTTTAGAACACCTGTGCGTGGCTCAGTGTGAGTTTAGAACACCTGTGCGTGGCTCAGTGTGGGTTTAGAACACCTGTGCGTGGCTCAGTGTGAGTTTAGAACACCTGTGGCTCAGTGTGAGTTTAGAACACCTGTGCGTGGCTCAGTGTGAGTTTAGAACACCTGTGCGTGGCTCAGTGTGAGTTTAGAACACCTGTGCGTGGCTCAGTGTGAGTTTAGAACACCTGTGCGTGGCTCAGTGTGAGTTTAGAACACCTGTGCGTGGCTCAGTGTGAGTTTAGAACACCTGTGCGTGGCTCAGTGTGAGTTTAGAACACCTGTGCGTGGCTCAGTGTGGGTTTAGAACACCTGTGCGTGGCTCAGTGTGAGTTTAGAACACCTGTGCGAGGCTCAGTGTGAGTTTAGAACACCTGTGCGAGGCTCAGTGTGGGTTTAGAACACCTGTGCGTGGCTCAGTGTGAGTTTAGAACACCTGTGCGTGGCTCAGTGTGAGTTTAGAACACCTGTGCGTGGCTCAGTGTGAGTTTAGAACACCTGTGCGTGGCTCAGTGTGAGTTTAGAACACCTGTGCGTGGCTCAGTGTGAATTGAACACCTGTGCGTGGCTCAGTGTGAGTTTAGAACACCTGTGCGTGGCTCAGTGTGGGTTTAGAACACCTGTGCGTGGCTCAGTGTGGGTTTAGAACACCTGTGCGTGGCTCAGTGTGGGTTTAGAACACCTGTGCGTGGCTCAGTGTGGGTTGAACACCTGTGCGTGGCTCAGTGTGAGTTTAGAACACCTGTGCGTGGCTCAGTGTGGGTTTAGAACACCTGTGCGAGGCTCAGTGTGGGTTTAGAACACCTGTGCGTGGCTCAGTGTGGGTTTAGAACACCTGTGCGTGGCTCAGTGTGAGTTTAGAACACCTGTGCGTGGCTCAGTGTGGGTTTAGAACACCTGTGCGTGGCTCAGTGTGAGTTTAGAACACCTGTGCGTGGCTCAGTGTGGGTTTAGAACACCTGTGCGTGGCTCAGTGTGGGTTTAGAACACCTGTGCGTGGCTCAGTGTGAGTTTAGAACACCTGTGCGTGGCTCAGTGTGGGTTTAGAACACCTGTGCGTGGCTCAGTGTGAGTTTAGAACACCTGTGCGTGGCTCAGTGTGAGTTTAGAACACCTGTGCGTGGCTCAGTGTGAGTTTAGAACACCTGTGCGTGGCTCAGTGTGGGTTGAACACCTGTGCGTGGCTCAGTGTGAGTTTAGAACACCTGTGCGTGGCTCAGTGTGGGTTTAGAACACCTGTGCGAGGCTCAGTGTGGGTTTAGAACACCTGTGCGTGGCTCAGTGTGGGTTTAGAACACCTGTGCGTGGCTCAGTGTGAGTTTAGAACACCTGCGTGGCTCAGTGTGGGTTTAGAACACCTGTGCGTGGCTCAGTGTGAGTTTAGAACACCTGTGCGTGGCTCAGTGTGGGTTTAGAACACCTGTGCGTGGCTCAGTGTGAGTTTAGAACACCTGTGCGTGGCTCAGTGTGAGTTTAGAACACCTGTGCGTGGCTCAGTGTGAGTTTAGAACACCTGTGCGTGGCTCAGTGTGAGTTTAGAACACCTGTGCGTGGCTCAGTGTGAGTTTAGAACACCTGTGCGTGGCTCAGTGTGGGTTTAGAACACCTGTGCGTGGCTCAGTGTGGGTTGAGGGACCCATTTAACTTGATGATGATTTTTTCAATTTGTTGCCTGTGTGTTGGATTTTTATCATTGTTCCTTGAAGTATCTTGCTTTCCTGTCTATGCCTGCGTTCTGTTTTTGTTAAGTATTAATTTACATACATTTGTTCCTTTGAGTTTGCGGCCTTATTTTAACAATGCTGACTTGTTTTTCTTTTTTTTTTGGGTCCATTCCACTGAAACGCCACGGCCGTGACTGTCAGCTATTCCAGAGTTCCTCATGAACACTCTAAATGTGTTAAAACAGAACCTGGTGTTTGTTGTGTTTAAAGGCAGAGGAGATGATCAACGAGATCCGGACAGCGTTCAAACAGTCCCTGGACCAGCTTCACTGGATGGACTCTGAGACCAGGCAGGCAGCTAAAGACAAGGTAACGCCTGACTACTACATCGTACACACTAGCTCCTACAGCATAGAATCTTCTCCCAAGATCCTTAATACTACACCCTAGAGCAGGGGTCCCCAACAGCCGGACTATGGTCCGGATCTGGACCTTGAGAGGCTTTGATTCAGACCAAGACATTTGATCTGGCAAGACATTTTCTATAATTGTAAGCTCATTGTAGAAAATATATTTTTGGACCGGCACTTCTAGGACAGCTATGTGTGCACAAGCGGGTCCTCAGGTTAGTATGGTTATGGACAAAGCAGCGGCAAATTCAACAGCTTTAGCTTAGCCCAGTAAATGAGTTTGAAATGGCTACTGACAAAAACGGGATCCTTTGTGTTTGTTTAAGCTGCGATGTTTAAACATTGCAGACCTTCATTGACGTTCTGGACGGAGACAGAGCGTTTGTTTAATCTGAAAAATACAGCTCCTAAGCTCTGTGTCAAAGCTGAATAACAGTCCTTTATCCTCCAGTCCCGCTGATGATGTAATCACAGACTGAATCCAGAACTGAACCAGATCTGGACCTTTTATTAGGTCAGGATTAAAAAGACTGGAGCTCAGAGGGAAGTGAGGGCGTCTAATATTGTGCTGCATTTGTTTGTTAACTACTTTATTCTGGCATGAATTTGATCTCAATTAAACTCATGATGAATGAATGACGCGAGTAATTAACTTGTGCAATTCATGTTTATTTGAATCTAACATGTTATTTGTGTGATTTAGATCTGAAAATGTTTAAGAGTTTTTGTAATCCTAAAGCCAAAAGTAGTGGTGTCATGACCTGAGATGGTCTGGAGGCCTCTCTGTCCATGACCTGAGATGGTCTGGAGGCCTCTCTGTCCATGACCTGAGATGGTCTGGAGGCCTCTCTGTCCATTACCTGAGATGGTCTGGAGGCCTCTCTGTCCATGACCTGAGATGGTCTGGAGGCCTCTCTGTCCATGACCTGAGATGGTCTGGAGGCCTCTCTGTCCATGACCTGAGATGGTCTGGAGACCTCTCTGTCCATGACCTGAGATGGTCTGGAGGCCTCTCTGTCCATGACCTGAGATGGTCTG
This sequence comes from Neodontobutis hainanensis, assembly GCA_024349245.1. Taxonomy (NCBI): domain Eukaryota; kingdom Metazoa; phylum Chordata; class Actinopteri; order Gobiiformes; family Odontobutidae; genus Neodontobutis; species Neodontobutis hainanensis. The sequence continues at coordinate 62,312 of JALDNG010002389.1, read as the reverse complement.
GAGGCCTCTCTGTCCATGACCTGAGATGGTCTGGAGGCCTCTCTGTCCATTACCTGAGATGGTCTGGAGACTCTCTGTCCATGACCTGAGATGGTCTGGAGGCCTCTCTGTCCATGACCTGAGATGGTCTGGAGGCCTCTCTGTCCATGACCTGAGATGGTCTGGAGGCCCTCTGTCCATGACCTGAGATGGTCTGGAGGCCTCCACTCATCCCTGATGTTGTGTTGCTCCAGCCACTCCTCCAGCTTCTTCTTATAGGAGTTCTTGGCACACCTGATCTTGTATTTGAGTTTGCACTGAACTCTATTCTGCTTCTCTCTGTCCACTGATAGAATAGCCCTCTTCTTCTCATTCAACAGGGCTTTAAGCTCAGAGGTCACCCAGGGCTTGTTTTTAGAAACACCACACCCTCCAAGTTGGCACAGTGTTCAACAGAAGTTAATGTAGTCTGTGATACAGTGTGTCAGGCTCCATGTGTTATAAGAATTTTGTCCTTTATGTCCTTATATTTATCCAGAGAGACACAGACAGATTATAATTTAACAAGCACTGGCCAGGTTTATGCTTGCAGAAGAAGCAAAGCAGACACACAGTAACAATGGGCGGCAGTGGCTCAGTGGTAGAGCGGCCGTCCTTCAACTGGAAGGTAGTAGGTTCGATTCCCGCTCGCCCCACAGTTCATACTGTCATTGTGTCCTTGGGCAAGACACTTAACCCACCTTGCCTCCAGTGTCTGTAGCACTGGTGTATGAATGTGTGTGACTGTGGAGGTGTGTTTGGTGGTGGTAGGAGAAGGTTGTGGCGCCGGTTGTGTGGCTGCCCCCTCTCTGTCTGCCCCAGGAGCTGATGTGTGAATGGGGTGAGTGGAAACTTCATGTAAAAACACTGTTGTAAAGCACTTTGTGATAATTATCTGAGAAAGGTGCTATATAAATAAATTACTTACTTACCTACTTAATGGTACAGCGGAGGTTTGTTTAAAGAAGTAAACCAAACATAAGACTATATACAACACAGTGAAGGCCTCGGTGGGAGGGGTCTTTCATACCCACCCACCCAAGGCACAAGGCTCCAGGTGCATGTCCCAAGGTGCATGTCCCATGACAAACCATGTCTCAGTCTAGGTATGTCTACTTCATGCTTGGATTTGCAGGAAGGACATGAATTTGACATGACCTGAAGAGAACTATAAGCCCCTAGTGACTCTAAACATTATGAGAATAAAAATTATTCTAAAACCATGAGAGCTGCAGAGGGTTTCCCAGTCGTGTTTCCCAGTGCTTCCTTCACATTGACATAAGTCCAGTGTTGTGTTCTCCTTCACGTACTGGGGAATGTAGGGAGAGTCTGGTCCATCGAGCCATGTCTCAGTGAAACACACGGCTGCTCTCCTTCTAGTCCCACTGCAGCTGGGTCAGCGCCGTGAGTGTTGGATTTTGGATTATTGGAGAGGAGCGTACATTGCCGTCACACTCTCTGCCCTCAGAGCTATTCCAAAACAAAGAAGCTGGCAACAGAGTAAAAGTTTGCCACGGCACTCTCGGCTGTTTTCAGTGACCTGGACATGTCTTTAAAACCGCAACAACTGGAAGCTCTAAGAAATTTTCTAGAGAAAAATTTATTTATTTAAACACATCATTTAATAAAAATTTCCGGACACTTCACGCTGAGGAAAGTTAACACCTGCCGTAGACTTATCCACGGGTGAGCTGCATCAGGACTGTCTCAGACTGATTACAGTCGTCCTGATATAAAGGGTTGGGTTCTTCCTCTTTGGCCTGGAGCCAATAAAATAAATGCTGTTTGAGTATTGTTTTGTGACTTAGTAACTTTTACTGAAAATCATTTTATCTCGTTTTCAGGCCGATGCCATCTACGACATGATTGGTTTCCCAGAGTTTATTCTGGATCCAAAAGAACTGGATGACGTTTACGATGGAGTGAGTTTCACAAAACCAAAAAATTTAAACAGGTTTTAGTTGGATTTCAGCAGGTTTAGTTCTTTTTTTTCTTCAGTATGAAGTTTCAGATGACAACTTCTTCCAGAACATGTTGAACTTCTACAACTTCTCTGCTCGTGTCATGGCTGACCAACTTCGCAAGACGCCCAACAAGGACCAGTGAGTTTCTGATTCTAGCATGATTGGAGTCTGGTTCTGGTGCTGGTCTAACTCTGTGTGCTTGTTACCTGTGCAGGTGGAGTATGACTCCGCCCACAGTGAACGCCTACTACATGCCAACGAAGAATGGCATTGTATTTCCAGCAGGAATCCTCCAGGCTCCATTCTACGCTCACGACCACCCCAAGTACTGCTTTAGTCCTGGTTTAGACCTGGTTTAGACCTGGTTTAGTCATGGTTTCGACCCCGCTTTGTCCTGCTTTAGAACTGCTTTAATCCTGCTTTAGACCTGTTGAGAATTAGGGCTGTGTTTGAAAAAATCCTAATGTAGGATATAGTTCAGGGGCCTACTGACCTGTTGAAAAAGAGGCCTCTTGGGGGTTAAAGTGCTATTAATTAAGTGCTTAAAGGGAATTAGGAGTTAGTATAAATAAAAATAAAACCTTGTTAGTGTCACAGTTAGTCAAACAATTGTCCAAGACTTGATCCATGGATTCCCCGTTAATATGTTGTTCGTGTAGGTCTGTTTCTGGGTGTAGACCTGTGTCTGGGTGTAGACCTGTGTCTGGGTGTAGGCCCGTGTCTGGTGCAGGCCTGTGTCTGGTGTAGGCCTGTGTCTTCGTGTAGGCCTGTGTCTGGGTGTAGGCCCGTGTCTGGTGCAGGCCTGTGTCTGGGTGTAGGCCTGTGTCTGGGTGTAGGCCTGTGTCTGGGTGTAGGCCCGTGTCTGGGTGTAGGCCCGTGTCTGGTGCAGGCCTGTGTCTGGGTGTAGACCTGTGTCTGGAGAAAGTGTTCTATGGGCAAAGGGATGGTTAAGGTTAAGGATGGTTAACGGTTAAGGTTAAGGATGGTTAACGGTTAAGGTTAAGGATGGGAAATTATGAGAAAAAAGGGTTGTGTTTATTGGTTACTTGGTATTTCGACCTCTAGGGGCTAGTGTACAAGGTTTTGTATCCAGATTCTTTCTGCTCTCTTCCTCTGGCCTATGGTCCAGTGGTCGTGGTGCTGGACTCCGGTGAGGATCAGGTGAGTTGTGGGACGGGTGAGGATCAGGTGAGTTGTGGGACGGGTGAGGATCAGGTGAGTTGTGGGACGGGTGAGGATCAGGTGAGTTGTGGGACGGGTGAGGATCAGGTGAGTTGTGGGACGGGTGTGACTAGGGACGTGTTCAGTCGACCTTCCCTAATATTGTACAGATGTTTTAAACAGGTTTATATTGTGGGTAGTGCTTATTGCAGAAGGTGCAGCTGAGGACATAAAGTGTGTTTGTAGTGAGAGTGTAGAGGGGACTGGTTTAGACCTGGTTTAGACCTGGTTTAGACCTGGTTTAGACCTGGTTTAGACCTGGTTTAGACCTGGTTTAGACCTGTAGAGTGTAGAGGGGACTGGATTAGACCTGGTTTAGACCTGGTTTAGACCTGTAGAGTGTAGAGGGGACTAGTTTAGACCTGGATTAGACCTGGTTTAGACCTGTAGAGTGTAGAGGGGACTAGTTTAGACCTGGATTAGACCTGGTTTAGACCTGTAGAGTGTAGAGGGGACTGGATTAGACCTGGTTTAGACCTGTAGAGGGGACTGGTTTAGACCTGGTTTAGACCTGGTTTAGACCTGGTTTAGACCTGTAGAGTGTAGAGGGGACTGGATTAGACCTGGTTTAGACCTGGTTTAGACCTGGTTTAGACCTGGTTTAGACCTGTAGAGTGTAGAGGGGACTGGATTAGACCTGGTTTAGACCTGGTTTAGACCTGTAGAGTGTAGAGGGGACTGGATTAGACCTGGTTTAGACCTGGTTTAGATCTGGTTTAGACCTGGTTTAGACCTGGTTTAGACCTGTAGAGTGTAGAGGGGACTGGATTAGACCTGGTTTAGACCTGGATTAGACCTGGTTTAGACCTGGATTAGACCTGGTTTAGACCTGGTTTAGACCTGGTTTAGACCTGTAGAGTGTAGAGGACTGGATTAGACCTGGTTCAGATCTGGTCTAGACCCGGTTTAGTCCTGTTGAGGATTAGGGCTGTATTTGAAAGAAACTCCTAATGTAGGATATAGTGCACGGGCCTACTGACCTGCTAAATAAGAGGAAGGAAACCTGTAGGTCACCTGGGGGTCCAATCCAAATTCTGTCTAACTTTTACCGTCTGAGACCAGAGGAGAGGCATTTTTTACAGGTGTGTGTCTCTAAACACTAGCCCCTGGTTTAGAACTGGTTTAGACCCGGTTTAGTCCTGGCCCAGACCCGGTTCAGTCCTGGTTCAGTCCTGGTTTAGACCCGGTTCAGACCTAGTCTAGACCCGGTTCAGACCTGGTGCAGATCTGGTCCAGACCCGGTTTAATCCTGGTTTAGACCTGGTTTAGTCCTGGCTTAGTCCTGGTTTAGACCCGGTTCAGACCTGGTCTAGACCTGGGGGGGCTAAAACAGGTCATCCATAGTAGAGTCTTGGGGGCATTAAAGTGCTTAAAATAAATGATCAAATCAATAATAAATTAGGAGTTAGTAAAAACATTAAAATAAAACCATGTTATTAATCACACATTTAGTCAACAATTGTCCAAGACTTGATCCATGGATTCCCCGTTAATGTGCTGTTCCTGGTTTAGTCCTGGTTTAGACCTGGTCCAGACCCGGTTCAGACCTGGTTCAGTCCTGGTTCAGTCCTGTAGGCCTGTGTCTGGGTGTAGGCCTGTGTCCGTGTGCAAGCTGTTTACGATTAAGTAGAATTAGTGGATGTCTTCTCCTAGAGCCAGGTCCCACTGACATCACTGAGACATGTCCCAGGTAAGTGCTTAGCTTTAGTAGTAAGTGCCAACAAAAAGTGCTCCATGCAATAATTAGACATTAAAATGATAATTAAACAACATTACACAATTTTTATTCTAAAAACACACATTAAGGTACAACTTATTAACAATATACACAATAACTTTAATGAGGAGGTGTCGTCAGAGGAAGTGTCAGTGGAAGGTGGGCAATGCTGGAGAGTGATTCTGTTCTACTCCAATCAGAGACAGGAGTGGGCCTGGGGAGGAAGGGTTCTATGGGCAAAAGTTATGGGGGCTGGTTAAGGTTAGGGGTTGGTTAAGGTTATGGATGGGTTAGGGTTAAGGTTAGGGATGGGGGCTGGTTAAGGTTAGGGGCTGGTTAAGGTTATGGATGGGTAATGGTTAAGGTTAGGGATGGGGGCTGGTTAAGGTTAGGGTTAGGGATGGGGGCTGGTTAAGGTTATGGATGGGTAATGGTTAAGGTTAAGGTTCGGGGCTGGTTAAGGTTATGGATGGGTAATGGTGAAGGTTAGGAACAAGGAAAAATTAGGGGGGAATAACATAAAAAAGGGAAAAGTTTGTTGTTATTGGTTACTTATCATTAAGACCTCTAGGGGCTAGTGTAGCAAGGTTTTGTATCCAGATTCTTTCTGCTCTCTTCCTCTGGCCTATGGTCCAGTGGTCGTTGTGCTCAACTCCGGTAATGATCAGGTGAGTTGTAGGACGGGTGAGAAAGTGTGTGACCAGGGACGTGTTCAGTCGACCTTCCCTAATATTGTACAGATGTTGTTTTAGCCGGGTTTGAATTGTATGTTTGGTTTCTCCAATGTAGTGCTTCTTGCAGAAGGTGCAGGTGATGACATAGACTGTGTTGGATGTTTGTAGTGAGAGTGTGCAGGGGACTGGCAGACCTGTATTGCTGTGAGAGTTTTGAATGAATTTGCACTGTTTGTAAAACTGATTGAGGGCGTTGGGAATGTTCTTGTGTTCTTTGTAACATGATTGGACCAGATAATCCTGGAGGTTTTTGTTCCGTCTGAAGGCAGAGACAATACGGTATTGACACAATGGCTGGTGGTCTTGTTGTAAATGTGTGAATGACTGTTTAATTGTTTTATGTAGGTTTAAGATTGTGTGGGAGAATGTGGTGATCAGTTCTGTATATGCGTGTCTACAGGGACTGGAGGGGAAGGGTTCAAACCCGGGTTAGGGTCGGGGAAAAGGGAGGATTGGGAGATAGGGGTGGCAGTGACTGTAGACAACAATTCCTCTTGGACTAGGGGTGGAAGTCGGCCTCTTTCGGAGCGAGTGGGAGTCAAGGAGGCCATGGTTTGGTATTTTAGGTGACGTAGAAGTCTTTTGAATAGCCACGCTTACGTAGAGCAGAGAACAGAGTTGAAGTAGCCTGGTTGAAGTCTGTTGTGTTGGAACAGATGAAATCTGATGAGCTGTGATTTTATTATTCCAGAGAAGGTGTGTTTGGGATGATAGCTCGATTTATGAAGAAGGGCGTGTGTATCTGTCGTTTTGAAGTAGACCTTGGTTTTAATCTGTTTTCTGGTATCTTTTAGGAACTGAAAAAACTGTTGTGTCAAGAAAATGAACCTGCTGTGCATCTATGGTATATTTGAGTTTGATGGATGGTGGTGATTATTCAAGATGTCTATAAATTGTTGGAAGGTGTGCAGAGGGTGTGGCCAGGCTCCAATGATGTCATCCAGATAACGGAGAAAAAACAGGGGTTGGAGGGGCATTTTGTGAGGGCCTCCCGTTCCCACTCGCTCATGTAGATGTTGGCGTAGGCGGGGCTAACCTTTGGCCCATGGCTGTTCCACTTATCTGGAGATAATGTTTATTATTGAAGCTAAAATCATTGTTGTCTAAACAAAGTTTAAGAAGCTGGATGATTTCTGAGTCCGGTCTATTAGGGTCTGGATATCTACTGAAGAGTTTTTGAACGGCAGAGATGCCCAAGTTGGTTATGATGTTAGTGTATAGAGAGTCTATGTCAATTGTGAAAAGGTAAGTGTGGTTGTGGACAGCCATGGGCCTGATGATGTCCAGGAAGTGATAGGTGTCTTTAATGTAGCTGGGGTGCCTGTTGGAGAGTGGATTAAGGAAGGAGTTAAGGTATTGAGCTATATTGTAAGTGGCACTGTTGCAAACTGAGACTATTGGGCGACCGGGAGGAACCTCAGAGGAATAGTCCAGGTATGAGGATCTTTGTAGATTTTAGGAAGGAGATAGAAGATACAAGTGCAGGGCTGATCTGGACGTAGAGAAAGTGTAGTTGTTTGTTTGTTATGACATTCTTGTCATAAAGAGATTGTATTATGGCTCAGAGTTGAGTCTGGGTGAATGTATGCTATTGGCCAGAGGACGGTAGTGGTGGGGATTATTGAGCTGACCATTTGCATCAAAGAGGTATTGTTGTCGGTCCAGAATTACTATTATTATTATTATTATTATTATTATTATTAATAGATTGGATTTATATTGTGCTTTTTTCCCGAGGGACCAAGGGACTCAAAGCGCTTACAGGCCGTCCATTATTCATTCACTCCACAGTCACACACTGGTGGTGCTAAGCTACATCTGTAGCCACAGATGCCCCGGGGCACACTGACAGAGATGTGGCAGCCATTTTGCGCCTACGGCCTCTCTGACCATCCACATACATTCACTAAACATTCTAACACATTCATACAAGGCAAGGTGGGTTAAGTGTCTTGCCCAAGGACACAACAACAGTATGAATTGTGGGGAGAGTAGGAATCGAACCGCCTACCTCCCAGTTGAAGGACGGCCACTCTACCACTGAGCCACTGCCGCCCCCATTACCATTTTGGAACCTTTGTCGGGAGATTTCACAACGATGTTGGTGGAACCTTTGTCTGCAGGATAATGATGTAGGTGGACCCTTGAGTGAGTGAGTGAGTGAGTGAGTGAGTGAGTGAGTGAGTGAGTGAGTGAGTGAGAGAGAGAGAGAGAGGTTACTATCTCAAGTCAGTTAGTTGTATTTAATTAACCATTTAGGTTAGGTCTCAGTTTCAAAAGTGATTAGCAAAAGCTACAAACAAATTATTGAAACACCATGAAGAAAAATATCTGTCTCTAAGACAAGGTAGCCGAATTAAAGGCAGTAACTTTGCAATCATAATAAAGTTCACATCAAATCAATCTGTTACTTTTAAAGTGCTTAAAGAAATTAAAATAACCAGAAATGCTCATTTCTTTAATGAGGTTCCACTCGCGGTTCACTACGGCGGCAATTAACCTCAATAAAACAAACCAATTTGCTACTATTACCCAAAAAGGTACTAAGGTAGAAGTAAAATAAAACTCACCGCTGAGTCAAATGTCAAGTATAAGAATTCACATTACTTTATGAAGTGTTTATCCGCTTAGCAGACTGCAGCCACAGCAGGAACCAGATGCTGGGAATATCCCTAAGCCTGCGCCGGAACTTATTTTGTCCAGCGGAAATTATTCGCGAATGAGAAGGAACTATTTTTCATGTGACATGGGTTACACAATCACAGATATTGACTTGTTTTACTCGTATAATAATCGTACTCGGCAAAAGTGCATTATCCGTACCGTTATTATACTCGTTTCAGACGAGTATCCGGCTCAACTCTAATAATGATGTAGGTCGACCTTTGGCGGGAGGTTTGATAATGATGTTGGTGGACCTTTGTCGGGAGATTGATAATGATGTTGGTGGACCCTTTGTCGGGAGGTTTGATAATGATGTAGGTGGACCCTTTGTCGGGAGGTTTGATAATGATGTTGGTGGACCCTTTTCTGCAGGTTTGATAATGATGTTGGTGGACCCTTTGTCGGGAGGTTTGATAATGATGTTGGTGGACCCTTTGTCGGGAGGTTTGATAATGATGTTGGTGGATCCTTTTCTGCAGGTTTGATAATGATGTAGGTGGACCCTTTGTCGGGAGGTTTAATAATGATGTTGGTGGACCCTTTTCTACAGGTTTGATAATGATGTTGGTGGACCCTTTGTCGGGAGGTTTGATAATGATGTTGGTGGACCCTTTGTCGGGAGGTTTGATAATGATGTTGGTGGATCCTTTTCTGCAGGTTTGATAATGATGTAGGTGGACCCTTTGTCGGGAGGTTTGATAATGATGTGGGTGGACCCTTTTCTGCAGGTTTGATAATGATGTAGGTGGACCCTTTGTCGGGAAGTTTAATAATGATGTAGGTGGACCCTTTGTCGGGAGGTTTAATAATGATGTTGGTGGACCCTTTGTCGGGAGGTTTGATAATGATGTTGGTGGATATTTTTCTGCAGGTTTGATAATTATGTTGGTGGACCCTTTGTCGGGAGGTTTGATAATGATGTAGGTGGACCCTTTTCTGCAGGTTTGATAATGATGGTAGGTGGACCCTTTGTCGGGAGGTTTGATAATGATGTTGGTGGACCCTTTGTCGGGAGGTTTGATAATGATGTTGGTGGATCTTTTTCTGCAGGTTTGATAATTATGTTGGTGGACCCTTTGTCGGGAGGTTTGATAATGATGTAGGTGGACCCTTTGTCGGGAGGTTTGATAATGATGTAGGTGGACCCTTTGTCGGGAGGTTTGATAATGATGTGGGTGGACCCTTTTCTGCAGGTTTGATAATGATGTAGGTGGACCCTTTGTCGGGAAGTTTAAAAATGATGTAGGTGGACCCTTTGTCGGGAGGTTTGATAATGATGTAGGTGGACCCTTTGTCGGGATGTTTGATAATGATGTTGGTGGATATTTTTCTGCAGGTTTGATAATTATGTTGGTGGACCCTTTGTCGGGAGGTTTGATAATGATGTAGGTGGACCCTTTTCTGCAAGTTTGATGATGATGTAGGCGGACCCTTTGTCGGGAGGTTTGATAATGATGTTGGTGGACCCTTTGACGGGATGTTTGATAATGATTTTGGTGGACCCTTTGTCGGGAGGTTTGATAATGATGTATGTGGAACCTTTGACGGGATATTTGATAATGATTTTGGTGGACCCTTTGTCGGGAGGTTTGATAATGATGTAGGTGGACCTTTGTCGGGAGGTTTGATAATGATGTTGGTGGACCCTTTGTTAGGAGGTTTGATAATGATGTTGGTGGATCTTTTTCTGCAGGTTTGATAATGATGTTAGTGGACCCTTTGTCGGGAGGTTTAATAATGATGTTGGTGGACCCTTTTCTGCAGGTTTGATAATGATGTAGGTGGAACCTTTGTCGGGAGGTTTGATAATGATGTTGGTGGACCCTTTGTCGGGAGGTTTGATAATGATGTTGGTGGACCCTTTGTCGGGAGGTTTGATAATGATGTAGGTGGACCCTTTTCTGCAGGTTTGATAATGATGTAGGTGGACCTTTTTCTGCAGGTTTGATAATGATGTAGGTGGACCCTTTGTCGGGAAGTTTAATAATGATGTTGGTGGACCCTTTGTCGGGAGGTTTGATAATGATGTAGGTGGACCCTTTGTCGGGAGGTTTGATAATGATGTAGGTTGACCTTTTGTCGAGAGGTTTGATAATGATGTTGGTGGACCCTTTGTCGGGAGGTTTGATAATGATGTTGGTGGATCCTTTTCTGCAGGTTTGATAATGATGTAGGTGGACCCTTTGTCGGGAGGTTTGATAATGATGTGGGTGGACCCTTTTCTGCAGGTTTGATAATGATGTATGTGGACCCTTTGTCGGGAAGTTTAATAATGATGTTGGTGGACCCTTTGTCGGGAGGTTTGATAATGATGTAGGTGGACCCTTTGTCGGGAGGTTTGATAATGATGTAGGTGGACCCTTTGTCGGGAGGTTTGATAATGATGTTGGTGGACCCTTTGTCGGAGGTTTAATAATGATGTTGGTGGATCCTTTTCTGCAGGTTTGATAATGATGTAGGTGGACCCTTTGTCGGGAGGTTTGATAATGATGTGGGTGGACCCTTTTCTGCAGGTTTGATAATGATGTAGGTGGACCCTTTGTCGGGAGTTTGATAATGATGTAGGTGGACCCTTTGTCGGGAAGTTTAATAATGATGTGGTGGACCTTTGTCGGAGGTTTGATAATGATGTTGGTGGACCCTTTGTCGGAGGTTTGATAATGATGTTGGTGGATCTTTTTCTGCAGGTTTGATAATTATGTTGGTGGACCCTTTGTCGGGAGGTTTGATAATGATGTAGGTGGACCCTTTTCTGCAGGTTTGATAATGATGGTAGGTGGACCCTTTGTCGGGAGGTTTGATAATGATGTTGGTGGACCCTTTGTCGGGAGGTTTGATAATGATGTTGGTGGATCTTTTTCTGCAGGTTTGATAATTATGTTGGTGGACCCTTTGTCGGGAGGTTTGATAATGATGTAGGTGGACCCTTTGTCGGGAGGTTTGATAATGATGTGGGTGGACCCTTTTCTGCAGGTTTGATAATGATGTAGGTGGACCCTTTGTCGGGAAGTTTAAAAATGATGTAGGTGGACCCTTTGTCGGGAGGTTTGATAATGATGTAGGTGGACCCTTTGTCGGGATGTTTGATAATGATGTTGGTGGATATTTTTCTGCAGGTTTGATAATTATGTTGGTGGACCCTTTGTCGGGAGGTTTGATAATGATGTAGGTGGACCCTTTTCTGCAGGTTTGATGATGATGTAGGTGGACCCTTTGTCGGGAGGTTTGATAATGATGTTGGTGGACCCTTTGACGGGATGTTTGATAATGATTTTGGTGGACCCTTTGTCGGGAGGTTTGATAATGATGTATGTGGAACCTTTGACGGGATATTTGATAATGATTTTGGTGGACCCTTTGTCGGGAGGTTTGATAATGATGTAGGTGGACCTTTGTCGGGAGGTTTGATAATGATGTTGGTGGACCCTTTTCTGCAGGTTTGATAATGATGTAGGTGGAACCTTTGTCGGGAGGTTTGATAATGATGTTGGTGGACCCTTTGTCGGGAGGTTTGTTAATGATGTTGGTGGACCCTTTGTCGGGAGGTTTGATAATGATGTAGGTGGACCCTTTGTCGGGAGGTTTGATAATGATGTAGGTGGACCCTTTCTGCAGGTTTGATAATGATGTAGGTGGACCCTTTGTCGGGAAGTTTAATAATGATGTTGGTGGACCCTTTGTCTGCAGGTTTGATAATGATGTAGGTGGACCCTTTGTCGGGAGGTTTGATAATGATGTAGGTTGACCTTTGTCGGAAGTTTGATAATGATGTTGGTGGACCCTTTGTCGGGAGGTTTAATAATGATGTTGGTGGATCCTTTTCTGCAGGTTTGATAATGATGTAGGTGGACCCTTTGTCGGGAGGTTTGATAATGATGTGGGTGGACCCTTTTCTGCAGGTTTGATAATGATGTAGGTGGACCCTTTGTCGGGAAGTTTAATAATGATGTAGGTGGACCCTTTGTCGGGAGGTTTAATAATGATGTTGGTGGACCCTTTGTCGGGAGGTTTGATAATGATGTTGGTGGATCTTTTTCTGCAGGTTTGATAATTATGTTGGTGGACCCTTTGTCGGGAGGTTTGATAATGATGTAGGTGGACCCTTTTCTGCAGGTTTGATAATGATGTTGGTGGACCCTTTTTTGGGAGGTTTGATAATGATGTTGGTGGACCCTTTGTCTGCAGGTTTGATAATGATGTTGGTGGACCCTTTGTCGGGAGGTTTGATAATGATGTTGGTGGATATTTTTCTGCAGGTTTGATAATTATGTTGGTGGACCCTTTGTCGGGAGGTTTGATAATGATGTAGGTGGACCCTTTTCTGCAGGTTTGATAATGATGTAGGTGGACCCTTTGTCGGGAGGTTTGATAATGATGTTGGTGGACCTTTGTCGGAGGTTTGATAATGATGTTGGTGGATCCTTTTCTGCAGGTTTGATAATGATGTAGGTGGACCCTTTGTCGGGAGGTTTGATAATGATGTGGTGGACCCTTTTCTGCAGGTTTGATAATGATGTAGGTGGACCCTTTGTCGGAGGTTTGATAATGATGTTGGTGGACCCTTTGTCGGGAGGTTTGATAATGATGTTGGTGGACCCTTTGTCGGGAGGTTTGATAATGATGTAGGTGACCTTTGTCGCAGAAGTTTGATAATGATGTTGGTGGACCCTTTGTCGGGAGGTTTGATAATGATGTTGGTGGATCCTTTTCTGCAGGTTTGATAATGATGTAGGTGGACCCTTTGTCGGGAGGTTTGATAATGATGTGGTGGACCCTTTTCTGCAGGTTTGATAATGATGTAGGTGGACCCTTTGTCGGGAAGTTTAATAATGATGTAGGTGGACCCTTTGTCGGGAGGTTTGATAATGATGTTGGTGGACCCTTTGTCGGGAGGTTTGATAATGATGTTGGTGGATCTTTTTCTGCAGGTTTGATAATGATGTTGGTGGACCCTTTGTCGGGAGGTTTGATAATGATGTAGGTGGACCCTTTTCTGCAGGTTTGATAATGATGTTGGTGGACCCTTTTTTGGGAGGTTTGATAATGATGTTGGTGGACCCTTTGTCTGCAGGTTTGATAATGATGTTGGTGGACCCTTTGTCGGGAGGTTTGATAATGATGTTGGTGGATATTTTCTGCAGGTTTGATAATGATGTTGGTGGACCCTTTGTCGGGAGGTTTGATAATGATGTAGGTGGACCCTTTTCTGCAGGTTTGATAATGATGTAGGTGGACCCTTTGTCGGGAGGTTTGATAATGATGTTGGTGGACCCTTTGTCGGGAGGTTTGATAATGATGTAGGTGGACCCTTTTCTGCAGGTTTGATAATGATGTAGGTGGACCCTTTTCGGGAGGTTTGATAATGATGTTGGTGGACCCTTTGTCGGGAGGTTTGATAATGATGTTGGTGGACCCTTTGTCGGGAGGTTTGATAATGATGTTGGTGGACCCTTTGTCGGAGGTTTGATAATGATGTTGGTGGACCCTTTGTCGGGAGGTTTGATAATGATGTTGGTGGACCCTATTTTTCTGCAGGTTTGATAATGATGTAGGTGGACCCTTTGTCGGGAGGTTTGATAATGATGTAGGTGACCCTTTTCTGCAGGTTTGATAATGATGTAGGTGGACCCTTTGTCGGGAGGTTTGATAATGATGTTGGTGGACCCTTTGTCGGGAGGTTTGATAATGATGTAGGTGGACCCTTTTCTGCAGGTTTGATAATGATGTAGGTGGACCCTTTGTCGGGAGGTTTGATAATGATGTTGGTGGACCCTTTGTCGGGAGGTTTGATAATGATGTTGGTGGACCCTTTGTCGGGAGGTTTGATAATGATGTTGGTGGATCCGTTTCTGCAGGTTTGATAATGATGTAGGTGGACCCTTTGTCGGGAGGTTTAATAATGATGTTGGTGGACCCTTTTCTGCAGGTTTGATAATGATGTATGTGGAACCTTTGTCGGGATGTTTGATAATGATGTTGGTGGACCCTTTGTCGGGAGGTTTGATAATGATGTTGGTGGACCCTTTGTCGGGAGGTTTAATAATGATGTATGTGGACCCTTTGTCGGGAGGTTTGGTAATGATGTTGGTGGACCCTTTGTCGGGAGGTTTGATAATGATGTTGGTGGACCCTTTGTCGGGAGGTTTGATAATGATGTTGGTGGATCTTTTTCTGCAGGTTTGATAATTATGTTGGTGGACCCTTTTCTGCAGGTTTGATAATGATGTATGTGGAACCTTTGACGGGATGTTTGATAATGATTTTGGTGGACCCTTTGTCGGGAGGTTTGATAATGATGTTGGTGGACCCTTTGTCGGGAGGTTTGATAATGATGTAGGTGACCTTTGTCGGAGGTTTGATAATGATGTGGTGGACCCTTTTCTGCAGGTTTGATAATGATGTTGGTGGACCCTTTGTCTGGAAGGTTTGATAATGATGTAGGTGGACCCTTTGTCGGGAGGTTTGATAATGATGTTGGTGACCCTTTGTCGGCAGGTTTGATAATGATGTGGTGGACCCTTTGTCGGGAGGTTTGATAATGATGTTGGTGGATCTTTTTCTGCAGGTTTGATAATTATGTTGGTGGACCCTTTGTCGGGAGGTTTGATAATGATGTAGGTGGACCCTTTTCTGCAGGTTTGATAATGATGTAGGTGGACCCTTTGTCGGGAGGTTTGATAATGATGTTGGTGGACCCTTTGTCGGGAGGTTTGATAATGATGTTGGTGAACCTTTTCTGCAGGTTTGATAATGATGTAGGTGGACCCTTTGTCTGCAGGTTTGATAATGATGTAGGTGGACCTTTGTCGGGAGGTTTGATAATGATGTTGGTGGACCCTTTTCTGCAGGTTTGATAATGATGTAGGTGGACCCTTTGTCGGGAAGTTTAATAATGATGTAGGTGGACCCTTTGTCGGGAGGTCTAATAATGATTTTGGTGGACCCTTTGTCGGGTGTTTTGATAATGATGTGGTTGGACCCTTTGTCGGGAGGTTTGATAATGATGTTGGTGGACCCTTTGTCGGGAGGTTTGATAATGATGTTGGTGGATCTTTTTCTGCAGGTTTGATAATGATGTTGGTGGATCCTTTTCTGCAGGTTTATAATGATGTAGGTGGACCCTTTGTCGGGAGGTTTAATAATGATGTTGGTGGACCCTTTTCTGCAGGTTTGATAATGATGTATGTGGAACCTTTGACGGGATGTTTGATAATGATTTTGGTGGACCCTTTGTCGGGAGGTTTGACAATGATGTAGGTGGACCTTTGTCGGGAGGTTTGACAATGATGTTGGTGGACCCTTTGTCGGGAAGTTTAAAAATGATGTAGGTGGACCCTTTGTCGGTAGGTTTAATAATGATGTTGGTGGACCCTTTGTCGGGAGGTTTGATAATGATGTTGGTGGACCCTTTGTCGGGAGTTTGATAATGATGTTGGTGGACCCTTTGTCGGGAGGTTTGATAATGATGTAGGTTGACCTTTTGTCGGGAGGTTTGATAATGATGTGGGTGGACCCTTTGTCGGGAGGTTTGATAATGATGTTGGTGGATCTTTTTCTGCAGGTTTGATAATGATGTTGGTGGACCCTTTGTCGGGAGGTTTGATAATGATGTAGGTGGACCCTTTGTCGGAGGTTTGATAATGATGTAGGTGGACCCTTTGTCGGGAGGTTTGATAATGATGTGGTGGACCCTTTTCTGCAGGTTTGATAATGATGTAGGTGGACCCTTTGTCGGGAAGTTTAAAAAATGATGTAGGTGGACCCTTTGTCGGGAGGTTTGATAATGATGTGGTGGACCCTTTGTCGGGATGTTTGATAATGATGTTGGTGGATATTTTTCTGCAGGTTTGATAATGATGTTGGTGGACCCTTTGTCGGAGGTTTGATAATGATGTTGGTGGACCCTTTGTCTGCAGGTTTGATAATGATGTTGGTGGACCCTTTGTCTGCAGGTTTGATAATGATGTTGGTGGACCCTTTGTCTGCAGGTTTGATAATGATGTTGGTGGACCCTTTGTCGGAGGTTTGATAATGATGTAGGTGGACCCTTTGTCGGAGGTTTGATAATGATGTTGGTGGACCCTTTGTCGGGAGGTTTGATAATGATGTTGGTGGACCCTTTGTCGGGAGGTTTGATAATGATGTTGGTGGACCCTTTTCTGCAGGTTTGATAATGATGTTGGTGGACCTTTGTCGGGAGGTTTGATAATGATGTTGGTGGACCCTTTGTCGGGAGGTTTGATAATGATGTTGGTGGACCCTTTTCTGCAGGTTTGATAATGATGTAGGTGGACCCTTTTCTGCAGGTTTGATAATGATGTAGGTGGACCCTTTGTCGGGAAGTTTGATAATGATGTTGGTGGACCCTTTGTCGGAGGTTTGATAATGATGTAGGTGGACCCTTTGTCGGGAGGTTTGATAATGATGTAGGTGGACCCTTTGTCGGGAGGTTTGATAATGATGTTGGTGGACCATTTGTCGGGAGGTTTGATAATGATGTTGGTGGATCCTTTTCTGCAGGTTTGATAATGATGTAGGTGGACCCTTTGTCGGGAGGTTTGATAATGATGTGGGTGGACCCTTTTCTGCAGGTTTG
Source organism: Neodontobutis hainanensis (assembly GCA_024349245.1). Lineage (NCBI taxonomy): Eukaryota > Metazoa > Chordata > Actinopteri > Gobiiformes > Odontobutidae > Neodontobutis > Neodontobutis hainanensis. Next base: position 45,398 of record JALDNG010002389.1, on the reverse strand, counting down.
ATAATGATGTAGGTGGACCCTTTGTCGGGAAGTTTAATAATGATGTTGGTGGACCCTTTGTCGGGAGGTTTGATAATGATGTAGGTGGACCCTTTGTCGGGAGGTTTGATAATGATGTAGGTGGACCTTTGTCGGAGGTTTGATAATGATGTTGGTGGACCCTTTGTCGGGAGGTTTAATAATGATGTTGGTGGATCCTTTTCTGCAGGTTTGATAATGATGTAGGTGGACCCTTTGTCGGAGGTTTGATAATGATGTGGGTGGACCCTTTGTCGGAGGTTTGATAATGATGTAGGTGGACCCTTTGTCGGGAAGGTTTAATAATGATGTAGGTGGACCCTTTGTCGGGAGGTTTGATAATGATGTTGGTGGACCCTTTGTCGGGAGGTTTGATAATGATGTTGGTGGATCTTTTTCTGCAGGTTTGATAATATGTTGGTGGACCCTTTGTCGGGAGGTTTGATAATGATGTAGGTGGACCCTTTTTCTGCAGGTTTGATAATGATGTAGGTGGACCCTTTGTCGGGAGGTTTGATAATGATGTTGGTGGACCCTTTGTCGGGAGGTTTGATAATGATGTTGGTGGATCTTTTCTGCAGGTTTGATAATGATGTAGGTGGACCCTTTGTCGGGAGGTTTGATAATGATGTAGGTGGACCCTTTGTCGGGAGGTTTGATAATGATGTAGGTGGACCCTTTGTCGGAGGTTTGATAATGATGTGGTGGACCCTTTTCTGCAGGTTTGATAATGATGTAGGTGGACCCTTTGTCGGAGGTTTGATAATGATGTTGGTGGACCCTTTGTCGGGAGGTTTGATAATGATGTAGGTGGACCCTTTGTCGGGAGGTTTGATAATGATGTTGGTGGACCCTTTTTTCTGCAGGTTTGATAATGATGTTGGTGGACCCTTTGTCGGGAGGTTTGATAATGATGTAGGTGGACCCTTTTCTGCAGGTTTGATAATGATGTAGGTGGACCCTTTGTCGGGAGGTTTGATAATGATGTTGGTGGACCCTTTGTCGGGAGGTTTGATAATGATGTTGGTGGACCCTTTGTCGGGAGGTTTGATAATGATGTTGGTGGACCCTTTGTCGGGAGGTTTGATAATGATGTTGGTGGACCCTTTGTCTGAGGTTTGATAATGATGTTGGTGGACCCTTTGTCGGGAGGTTTGATAATGATGTTGGTGGACCCTTTTCTGCAGGTTTGATAATGATGTAGGTGGACCCTTTGTCGGGAGGTTTGATAATGATGTTGGTGGACCCTTTGTCGGGAGGTTTGATAATGATGTTGGTGGACCCTTTGTCGGGAGGTTTGATAATGATGTGGGTGGACCCTTTTCTGCAGGTTTGATAATGATGTAGGTGGACCCTTTTCTGCAGGTTTGATAATGATGTAGGTGGACCCTTTGTCGGGAAGTTTAATAATGATGTTGGTGGACCCTTTGTCGGGAGGTTTGATAATGATGTAGGTGGACCCTTTGTCGGGAGGTTTGATAATGATGTAGGTTGACCTTTTGTCGAGAGGTTTGATAATGATGTTGGTGGACCCTTTGTCGGGAGGTTTGATAATGATGTTGGTGGACCCTTTTCGCAGGTTTGATAATGATGTAGGTGGACCCTTTGTCGGAGGTTTGATAATGATGTTGGTGGACCCTTTGTCGGGAGGTTTGATAATGATGTTGGTGACCTTTTGTCAGGTTTGATAATGATGTTGGTGGACCCTTTGTCGGGAGGTTTGATAATGATGTTGGTGGACCCTTTGTCGGGAGGTTTGATAATGATGTTGGTGGATCTTTTCTGCAGGTTTGATAATGATGTGGTGGACCCTTTGTCGGGAGGTTTGATAATGATGTAGGTGGACCCTTTTCTGCAGGTTTGATAATGATGTAGGTGGACCCTTTGTCGGAAGGTTTAATAATGATGTTGGTGGACCCTTTGTCGGGAGGTTTGATAATGATGTAGGTGGACCCTTTGTCAGGTTTGATAATGATGTAGGTGGACCTTTGTCGGGAGGTTTGATAATGATGTTGGTGGACCCTTTGTCGGGAGGTTTGATAATGATGTTGGTGGACCCTTTTCTGCAGGTTTGATAATGATGTTGGTGGACCCTTTGTCGGGAGGTTTGATAATGATGTTGGTGGACCCTTTGTCGGGAGGTTTGATAATGATGTGGTGGACCCTTTTTCTGCAGGTTTGATAATGATGTAGGTGGACCCTTTGTCGGGAGGTTTGATAATGATGTTGGTGGACCCTTTGTCGAGGTTTGATAATGATGTTGGTGGACCCTTTGTCGGGAGGTTTGATAATGATGTAGGTGGACCCTTTGTCGGGAGGTTTGATAATGATGTTGGTGGACCCTTTTTCTGCAGGTTTGATAATGATGTTGGTGGACCCTTTGTCGGAGGTTTGATAATGATGTAGGTGGACCCTTTTCTGCAGGTTTGATAATGATGTAGGTGGACCCTTTGTCGGGAGGTTTAATAATGATGTTGTGGACCCTTTGTCGGGAGGTTTGATAATGATGTAGGTGGACCCTTTGTCGGAGGTTTGATAATGATGTTGGTGGATCTTTTCTGCAGGTTTGATAATGATGTTGGTGGACCCTTTGTCGGGAGGTTTGATAATGATGTAGGTGGACCCTTTGTCGGGAGGTTTGATAATGATGTTGGTGGACCCTTTGTCGGGAGGTTTGATAATGATGTTGGTGGACCCTTTTCGGGCAGTTTTGATAATGATGTTGGTGGACCCTTTGTCTGCAGGTTTGATAATGATGTAGGTGGACCTTTGTCGGGAGGTTTGATAATGATGTTGGTGGACCCTTTTTCTGCAGGTTTGATAATGATGTAGGTGGACCCTTTGTCGGGAGGTTTGATAATGATGTAGGTGGACCCTTTGTCGGGAGGTTTGATAATGATGTTGGTGGACCCTTTGTCGGGTTTGATAATGATGTGGTGGACCCTTTGTCTGATGTTGGTGGACCCTTTGTCGGGAGGTTTGATAATGATGTTGGTGGACCCTTTGTCGGAGGTTTGATAATGATGTAGGTGGACCCTTTTCTGCAGGTTTGATAATGATGTAGGTGGACCCTTTTCTGCAGGTTTGATAATGATGTAGGTGGACCCTTTGTCGGGAAGTTTAATAATGATGTTGGTGGACCCTTTGTCGGGAGGTTTGATAATGATGTAGGTGGACCCTTTGTCGGAGGTTTGATAATGATGTGTTGACCTTTTTGCAGGTTTGATAATGATGTTGGTGGACCCTTTGTCGGAGGTTTGATAATGATGTTGGTGGATCCTTTTCTGCAGGTTTGATAATGATGTAGGTGGACCCTTTGTCGAGAGGTTTGATAATGATGTGGGTGGACCCTTTTCTGCAGGTTTGATAATGATGTAGGTGGACCCTTTGTCGGGAAGTTTAATAATGATATTGGTGGACCCTTTGTCGGGAGGTTTAATAATGATGTTGGTGGACCCTTTGTCGGGAGGTTTGATAATGATGTTGGTGGATCATTTTCTGCAGGTTTGATAATGATGTTGGTGGACCCTTTGTCGGGAGGTTTGATAATGATGTTGGTGAACCTTTTTTCTGCAGGTTTGATAATGATGTTGGTGGAACCTTTGTCTGCAGGTTTGATAATGATGTTGGTGGACCCTTTTCTGCAGGTTTGATAATGATGTAGGTGGACAATTTTCTGCAGGTTTGATAATGATGTAGGTTGACCTTTTGTCGAGGTTTGATAATGATGTTGGTGGACCCTTTGTCGGGAGGTTTGATAATGATGTTGGTGGATCTTTTTCTGCAGGTTTGATAATGATGTAGGTGGACACTTTTCTGCAGGTTTGATAATGATGTAGGTGGACCCTTTTCTGCAGGTTTGATAATGATGTAGGTGGACCCTTTGTCGGGAAGTTTAATAATGATGTTGGTGGACCCTTTGTCGGGAGGTTTGATAATGATGTAGTTTGACCTTTTGTCGGGAGGTTTGATAATGATGTTGGTGGACCCTTTGTCGGGAGGTTTGATAATGATGTTGGTGGATCCTTTTCTGCAGGTTTGATAATGATGTAGGTGGACCCTTTGTCGGGAGGTTTGATAATGATGTGGGTTGACCCTTTTCTGCAGGTTTGATAATGATGTAGGTGGACCCTTTTCTGCAGGTTTGATAATGATGTAGGTGGACCCTTTGTCGGGAAGTTTAATAATGATGTTGGTGGACCCTTTGTCGGGAGGTTTGATAATGATGTAGTTTGACCTTTTGTCGGGAGGTTTGATAATGATGTTGGTGGACCCTTTGTCGGGAGGTTTGATAATGATGTTGGTGGATCCTTTTCTGCAGGTTTGATAATGATGTAGGTGGACCCTTTGTCGGGAGGTTTGATAATGATGTGGGTGGACCCTTTTCTGCAGGTTTGATAATGATGTAGGTGGACCCTTTGTCGGGAAGTTTAATAATGATGTAGGTGGACCCTTTGTCGGGTGGTTTAATAATGATGTTGGGTGACCCTTTGTCGGGAGGTTTGATAATGATGTAGGTGGACCCTTTGTCGGGAGGTTTGATAATGATGTTGGTGGATCTTTTTCTGCAGGTTTGATAATTATTTTGGTGGACCCTTTGTCGGGAGGTTTGATAATGATGTAGGTGGACCCTTTTCTGCAGGTTTTATAATGATGTAGGTGGACCCTTTGTCAGGAGGTTTGATAATGATGTTGGTGGACCCTTTGTCGGGAGGTTTGATAATGATGTTGGTGAACCTTTTTCTGCAGGTTTGATAATGATGTAGGTGGACCCTTTGTCGGGAGGTTTGATAATGATGTTGGTGGACCCTTTGTCGGGAGGTTTGATAATGATGTTGGTGAACCTTTTTCTGCAGGTTTGATAATGATGTTGGTGGAACCTTTGTCTGCAGGTTTGATAATGATGTTGGTGGACCCTTTTCTGCAGGTTTGATAATGATGTTGGGGTTATGAATGAGTTGACTGCTGTGCGTGTGTGTTAGAATTTATCATTGTGAGTTGTGAACTGTTGAACAGGGCACTGCTTAGTGCTAGCTTGCATGCTAGCGGGTTTTTAGCGTTTGAATTAGCCTGATTAAACCTCAATTGTTTGTTTGTTACCATTGTTGTCTTACTGGTGGTTAGTTTTTGTTGTGTTTACAGAGTTTTTTGTTTAACTTGTGGTTAGTACTGCTGTGTGTGTGTGTTAGAATTTATCATTGTGAGTTGTGAACTGTTGAACAGGGCACTGCTTAGTGCTAGCTAGCATTCTAGCGGGTTTTTAGCGTTTGAATTAGCCTGATTAAACCTCGATTGTTTGTTTGTTACCATTGTTGTCTTACTGGTGGTTAGTTTTTGTTGTGTTTACATAGTTTTTGTTTATCTTGTGGTTAGTACTGCTGTGTGTGTTTGTTTGAATTTATCAATGTGAGTTGTGAACTGTTGGCTTGACTTAGCTGTACATACACTAGCTTAGCTAAGCTATTCTGTGTTGTTTTTGCTTGTGGAAATAGTTTGCCATTCTTGTTCGGTATTACTAGATAGGTTGTCTCGATTAGAGAGACATGTTTGTGAGTTAGAGCAGCTAGATCAGCATAGACAGGGTTTGGTTACTTTAGATGTAGATGTGTCAGGGTGATAGTATCAGATGCAGGACGACATGACTAGCAGTCCTGCTAGCGATAGCTCTGGCTCAACTGCTCAGTTGTTGCAAAGAGTGCTTCATTTGTCACGGTTCGCAGCGCAGGCGTGCAGGCAGGAAGCCTTCGGTTGTCCGCCCCTGTCCGCGTCACCCCCTCTGACCGCGAACCGGTTTCGGCGCTTTCAAGTCCGCTTGTCCGCGCTGATCACCGGCCTGTTTTTCCTCTGCCAACCTGGCACCTGAAGCATCGCACTCTGGTGATAGGAGACTCCATTACCCGCAATGTTGGGTCTCGAGACGCCAGCCATTGTCCACTGTTTACCGGGGCCAGAGCTTCCGACATAGAGGCTAATCTTAGGTGCTGACATCACACAGGGAGGGAGAGTTTCCTCAGACACATACTGGCACTACATACAAGCGGATAGTTATTCATGTCGGCACCAATAATGTGAGAATGAGGCAGTCAGAGGTAACCAAAGATAGCCTAGCCAGGACTCTGGAACTAGGGAACAAGATGAGTCAGCATCAATTAATTGTCTCTGGCCCCCTCCCGTAAGGGGTGATGAAACAGTATAGCAGATTAGTTTCCATGAACCGGTGGCTGGCCCAGGATTTTTGTAGTCAGAAAGGTTATGGTTTCGTGGATAACTGGCCTTCTTTCTGGGGCCGCCCAGGCCTGCTGAGGGCAGACGGCCTGCATCCTACTGGACATGGTGCTGCCATTTTGTCTAGTAATATAGACAGGTGCATTCGGTGCATTTGACACAAGGAATCTCAGCAGGTCGCAGGAATTAGAGAACCTGCTAGTCATGTTAGTGCGGGTGTGGAACTGGATAATGTAGAAGCTTTTAGTTGTCTGGTTAGGCCGTGTTATCCTGATGTCTACTGCCTAAATCTGTTATTTAGTCCTCAAACACATCTGAAAACTCACAGAGTCAGTGACACAAAAGCATCCTGTCCTCATGTTATTATAACTCAGAGGCAATCTTTTAAACCAAGCAGAACTGTTAGAGCTCGACAACTTTCCTGTCCTGTCGCTATCTCTCCACTGGACCAGCCTCAAATGTCTGCTCTACATCAAGACTGAAGATCGGTCTCCTGAATGTGCGGTCTCTATCCTCCAAAGCACTCTTAATTAATGATCTTATTGCTTCTTACAGCTTGGATTTACTTTGTCTTTGTGAAACCTGGCTTCGCTCAATGTTTTTCTGCCACAAAATAAAGCCCCTCCCCTGATTATGCGTATGCACAGGTAGGTCGACGTCCAAACTGGGTGGTGGTGTTGCAGCCATTTATAAAGCTGCATTTTGCTTAACAGGTCCATCATCACAGCCGAAATTTAACTCTTTCGAAGTGTTACTCATTAAACATATTCCTTCTCAACTAAACAGAAGGAAGCCATTTTATTTAGCTGTAATCTATCGAACTCCGGGTCCCTACTCTTCTTTCTTGGATGAGTTTGGAGTTTTCCTCTCGGACTTAATAACCCATGCTGATAACATCCTTCTAGTTGGAGACTTTAATATTCATCTAAATAAGGAGTGTGATCCTCTGGCCAGAGCATTTCAATCACTGTTTACGACCCTGTCTTTAACCAGTTTGTTCATGAGCCCACACACATTAGTGGAAACTATCTTGATCTTGTTTTGGCTCGGGGAATAGATGTCTCCAATCTCTTTGTCTCCTCTCTTTCATCTGCTGTCTGACAAATGCGTAGTGTCTACACGGAATTTTAGCGCAGCTGCAATGGAAATGATTGCCACACGGCTGACAGATGTTCTTCCTAATTTAACTCCAACTGGAAACTCAGTAGAGGCCTACACAGAGGAGGTCCATGCTACCCTCTCAGCCATCACCGACTCAGTGGCACCCCTCAGGACAAAGCCCAGACCAACCAGACGACCTCACGCCATGGTATAACGAGGAAATCCAGGCTTTGAAACAGGCCTGCAGGAGTTTTGAACGCAAATGGCGCAAGTCAAAACAAATCAAAATTATCAAAAGTGGTGTTTGTGTGTAAACACCTATAAGCACGCCCTCAGCACTGCAAAGACTGTTTATTTTTTATCTCTTATAAGAGAAAACCGACATAACCCCAGGTTTCTCTTTGGAACAGTTGCTAAACTTATCCAACCAAAAACAACTGAAGACTCCTCTCCCTTTAGTGCACAAGACTTTTTAGATTTCTTTAATCATAAAATTGAAGATATCAGGGATAATATTTTGTTTTTGTCTTCTTTGGCTCCGGGTCCCATTCACTTGGATCCACCGACCTCTCGTCTCTCAGTCTTAGATTCTGTTTCCCTCGATGAGCTGACAAAGGTGGTTTCTTCATGTAAAGCACCTACGTGTCTCCTGGATATCCTGCAGCAAAACAGCTTAAAGAACTGTGGCTCTATGTGGGGCAAATTATATTAAACATTATAAACTTGTCCCTGTCTACTGGCACCGTTCCTTCCCTTTTCAAACAGGCTGTGGTCAAACCCTGCTCAAAACCTACTCTGGATCCTGGATGCCTAAATAATTTCCGTCCTGTCTCCAATTTACCTTTTCTATCTAAAGTCCTCGAAAAAGTTGTGCTAAAACAACTTACTCTATATCTATCGGAAAATGACCTCCTGGAGCCGTTTCAGTCTGAGTTTAGGGCCTCTTATTCCACTGAAACAGCTTTAGTTAAAGTGACAAATGATCTCCTCCTTCAGATGGACGAGGACTCATCGGCTCTACTGTTATTGATGGATCTCAGCTGCATTTGATACGATTGATGCAGTGCTAATCAACAGACTTAAAGATGTTTTTGGCATCTCTGGCTCTGCTCTTTCTTGGTTAGAATCCTATCTGTGTGATAGGTCTCATTTTGTCTCTTTTAATAAATCCTTCTCCTCCACGGCACCAGTGAAGTTCGGTGTGCCACAAGGGTCTGTGCTCGGTCCCATACTTTTTTCACTATATGTTACACCATTGGGACAAATCATCAGAAGTTATGGAGTGAACTTCCACTGTTATGCCGATGATACACAGCTGTATCTACCAATAAAAGCAAATAATAATACTGACATCATGCGTCTAGAGGCCTGCCTCGTTTCAATTAAAACATGGATGTCTCAAAACTTCCTCCATTTGAACTCGGATAAATCAGAGCTCTTGTTAATTGGTCCTGCCAGTCATCGGCACAAGTTCAACAATCTTACTGTCTCCATCAACAACTGTGTGTTGGAGCAACACTGTCAGGACCCTCGGTGTCATTTTTGACTCCACACTCTCTCTGCAGCAGCACATTAGTGAGGTCACTAAACTGGGCTTTTTTCACTTGAGGAATATCTCAAAAACTCCCTCCTGCCTCTCTTTAGCTGATGCTGAAATTCTCATTCATGCATTTGTCACATCCAGGCTGGACTACTGCGTTATTCTCTGGACTGCCGAGGAAAAGTACTCAGACTACAAATGGTCCAAAATACAGCCGCCAGACTTTTAACAAAGACCAGGAAGTTTGATCACATTACTCCGGTCCTGGCTTCATTACACTTCCTCATGTTAGAGCTGATTTCAAAGTTCTCTTGTTAACCTATAAAATCCTATGTGGACGCGTGCCCTCTGACCTATCTGACCTTATCACCTGGTATACTCCAGCTCGTACCCGTCGCTCTCAGGACGCTGGCCTCCTTCAACTTCCTCGAATAAAGAAGAAGTCTGCTACAGAGCCTTTTCTTATAGAGCCACATTTTTGTGGAATGTGCTCCCGGTGGAAGTGCAGCGATCTGACTCTGTTGAGATTTTCAAAAGCAAACTCAAAACATACTTATTTCACCAAACGTATGGAGACTGATGATCATAGAGTTAGGTTTACACTGGCTGTAGCTGTAGGTACACACTCACACTGGTCTGTAGCTGTAGGTACACACTCACACTGGTCTGTAGGTTACAGACTCACACTGGTCTGTAGCTGTAGGTGCACACTCACACTGGTTGTAGCTGTAGGCGCACACTCACACTGGTCTGTAGCTGTAGGCGCACACTCACACTGGTCTGTAGCTGTAGGTGCACACTCACACTGGTCTGTAGGTACACACTCACACTGGTCTGTAGCTGTAGGCACACACTCACACTGGGTAGCTGTAGGTACACACTCACACTGGTTGTAGCTGTAGGCACACACTCACACTGGTCTGTAGGTACACACTCACACGGGTCTGTAGCTGTTCACACTGGTCTGTAGGTACAGGTACACACTCACACTGGTCTGTAGATACACACTCACACTGGTTGTAGCTGTAGGTGCACACTCACACTGGTCTGTAGCTGTAGGTACACACTCACACTGGTCTGTAGGTACACACTCACACTGGTCTGTAGCTGTAGGTACACACTCACACTGGTCTGTAGCTGTAGGTACACACTCACACTGGTCTGTAGCTGTAGGTACACACTCACACTGGTTGTAGCTGTAGGTACACACTCACACTGGTCTGTAGCTGTAGGTACACACTCACACTGGTCTGTAGGTACACACTCACACTGGTCTGTAGCTGTAGGCACACACTCACACTGGTCTGTAGCTGTAGGTACACACTCACACTGGTTGTAGCTGTAGGTGCACACTCACACTGGTCTGTAGCTGTAGGTGCACACTCACACTGGTCTGTAGGTACACACTCACACTGGTCTGTAGCTGTAGGTACACACTCAACCGCTGATAATATTATTACATCTGCCTGTTTTCAGTAGTATTTAGCACTTTTATTTTTCTCCTTTCTACCTCCTCCTAGGGTGGACGCAAACCTCTGATCTGCTGGGTGATGTGTACTCTTGTGTGTGTTCTCTTTTTTCCCGGCTGGGTCTTTTTGGAGTTTTTCCTCACTCTGATGGAGGGTCTAAGGACAGGGGATGTTGTCTAGTGCAGTCTGTTAAGCCCTTTGAGGAGGCTCTTGTTGTGATATTGGGCTGTACAAAAATAAATGTCTTGTCTTGTCTTGTCTTGACGGAGGGCTGAACGTTCCTGAGGGGCGAGGTTATCTTTAATATCTGGCGTGGGTTGGAAAGTGGAGAGTACGGAGGTTGCTGCTGATATACTGTTGGAAGGATACGTTTATTTAAAAAGTAGCTGGTTCCCACAAAGATGGATGGGTGAAGGGTCGGCCACTGGAGGAGGTTCTATTGTTTAAATAAGAGGCTGTTTTGAGGCGACGGTGATAGTAGTGGAGGTCCTTTTGAAGCTCCTCCTGGTTAGGTTTTGGGGGACGTGGTATAAAGTAAGGCCTCTCTCCAGCAGCTCACCTGTGCAGTTGGCGTGAAGAGGCTAGATAATTTTAAGATGTTGGAGGCCAAGCTCCACCACAGGTCCACTGAGGTTTGTGGAGTGGGAGAAAAGGACTGGGTGATAAATGGGGAGTTGTATTTGGGGGAGACCAGGTTGGAATAGTAATCTAGATTAAGTTTAGTTAGTTACTGAATATAGTGCTCGCGGTGGTAGGTGTCCAGTGGATATTATGTTCAACAGTAATGAAGGTGTCTTGATTTCTACTAGAGCGGGAAAGTGAGTATCAATGTATTTATTAAACTGAATAAGGTTTTTGTTTTTGAGGGAGATTCTGGGAAAAAAAATATTTTGGGAAAGTATATGTCTGCATTAGGGAAGGTCAACTTTGCTTGTCTGGTTTAGACACGGTTTAGTCTGGTTTAGATTTGGTTTAGTCCTGGTTTAGCCCCGGTTTAGATTTGGTTTAGTCCTGGTTTTGAGACTTGTATATAATTACAGAGCGCTGAACTTCGGCGGGATTGGAGTGGTGATGGGCCACGAGCTGACACATGCCTTCGACGATCAGGGTAAGTCCGGACCACCGTCAGGTTTTAGATCGATTAAAACCGATTAGATTTTGGTCGTCTTGGAACTGGCTTTTGTAGTTTGAATTCCTCGTCCCTGACCTGGTTCTGACCCGATTATCCTGGTTACAACATGGTTCTGACCACATTCTCCTGGTTCTGCAGGGCGGGAGTACGATAAGGAAGGGAACCTGAGGCCGTGGTGGCAGAACGGTTCTGTGGAGGCCTTTGCTGAGCGCAGTCAGTGCATGGTCCAACAGTATCAGAACTACACTGTCAACGGAGAACACATCAACGGCAAACAGACGCTCGGAGAGAACATGGCCGACAATGGTGGACTCAAGGCCGCCTACAACGTAAGTACAAGACCAGGACCAGACCACGACTAGTACAGGACCAGTACAGGACTAGACCAGGACAGGACTAGACCAGGACCGGACCAGGAGCAGTACAGGACCTGACCAGGACCAGGACTAGACCAGGACCAGACCAGGACCAGTACAGGACCGGACCAGGACCAGTGCAGGACTAGACCAGGACCAGACCAGGACCAGTACAGGACCTGACCAGGACCTGACCAGGACCGGACCAGACCAGGACCGGACCAGGACCAGGACTAGACCAGGACCAGGACTAGACCAGGACCAGACCAGGACCAGTACAGGACTAGACCAGGACCTGACCAGGACCGGACCAGACCAGGACCGGACCAGGACCAGGACTAGACCAGGACCAGACCAGGACCAGTACAGGACCGGACCAGGACCAGTGCAGGACTAGACCAGGACCAGACCAGGACCAGTACAGGACTATACCAGGACCTGACCAGGACCAGGACCGGACCAGGACCAGTACAGGACCTGACCAGGACCAGGACTAGACCAGGACCAGACCAGGACCAGTACAGGACCAGACCAGGACCAGTGCAGGACTAGACCAGGACCAGACCAGGACCAGTACAGGACTAGACCAGGACAGGATTAGACCAGGACCTGACCAGGACCAGGACTAGACCAGGACAGGACTAGACCAGGACCGGACCAGGACCAGTACAGGCCTAGACCAGGACCTGACCAGGACCAGGACTAGACCAGGACAGGACTAGACCAGGACCGGACCAGGACCAGTACAGGACTAGACCAGGACCAGACCAGGACCAGTACAGGACTAGACCAGGACCAGTACAGGACTAAAGAGATTTGTGTTCTCAGCTGGACAATCCTGGTTAAATAAAAGGTTAAAAGAAGACGTCTGTATTCCAGGTGAAATAAAAATAAAAAATCATGTAAATTTAAAAAGTAGATAAAGGAATTTATACTTTTATTTTACTCAGTTTTCAATGTGAAACCAGATGCTTTTACTTTAAGAAGCTTTTAAAAATAAGAAACCCAGGGTTAACTCTAGAGTTAGGATAGCACTTGTCCAGACCGGTCGTCTAGGAGAGACAGATCTGCGGGACTCTGGGTTTGTAGTAGGTCACTTCTAACTCTGGTTCTGCTTTTAGGCATACCGGTCTTGGGTTCAGAAAACGGTGATGAGAAATTCCTTCCTGCAGTGAACCTCACCAACGACCAGCTCTTCTTCGTGGATTTGCTCAGGTTAGACTCAAAATGTCCGCCAAATGATCACACCACACAAAAGTATCACTTTTAGATGTGCACAAATATGAAGAGATCTGCAGAAGTCCAGTCATTCATGAATGTGAGAAGAACAGTAGAATATAACACAATCCAATAGAAAAAATCTGATCAAATCTGTCCAAATCCAAATAACGTTTTAGACCAGTGTTTCTTCATTTCCATCCCCTACGAAGAATGCAAAAAGAGGAGGTGCTCAAGGAACTACACGGTGCCAGATCCACCAGGCCTTTTCGATGGCCACGTTTGGCCCATGTACCTGAAACACAAGACCATCATGGAAACATCTGCTGTTGATGTTGTGCAGCTAGATGGAACCAAGTCAAAGGAACAGCTGTTCAACTTTGTCTATGGGGTCCAAATAAAACTGATTAAAACCTGACGGATGTTGCTGAAGCCAGTTGGATAAAGTCAGAGTAAGTTCTGACAACATTAAGAGTAAATTGTTTTGACATTAAAACAACTTAGAAAAGATAACTAAAAAATATGAAAATTATTCAAAAACCTTTTAAACATTTTTTTTAATAAACAAAATTCAAAAATTTTGTGGCATCAAATCAAAGCAGAAAACTAAACTAAACCTGAACTGACCTGGATCTAAACCCAAACGGGCCTCATGTAAGTCCTGTTGTAATCCCTGTGTTTCCAGGTCTGGTGCTCGTGCGGACTCGGAGAGTGCTCATGAAGGTTTGGTGACAGATCCTCACAGTCCTCCTCGTTATCGCGTGATTGGGACTCTGGCCAACTCTCCGGACTTCAGCCGCCATTTTAACTGTCCGGTCGGATCTCCCATGAACCCGGCCAGCGCTGCGAAGTCTGGTAGAGTCAGAGCGACCAATGGGAGAAGCCGCATTGATGCCGGTGCTTTGGCAGATGGACTAATGGTAGTCTATTTTTTATATATTTTTTTTTTGGTTTAGTCTGTTCTTCCTTTGTTTTAAAGGGAGTTAACAGAATTACACTAAAAGGAACCAGAGAAAATTGTACCAATAGGACACATCGGAGAGACTTAGGGGCGGGGCTTCAATGGAATGGGCCAATGGGGAGTGTCTTAGGTGTTTATTTTGTGTTTTGTTTGAATAGGAGTCAATAGGAGGCTCCATTTTATGGCCAAAGGTTTAATTATATTTAAGAAAGAGAAAGAGAGCCAATAGGAAGTGCCATACTGACTCAGGGGTGTGGCTAAAGTGAAATGGACCAATGGTAGACAAAGATTTTCTGGGTAAAATTATAGCTATAGTAAATATTTGTGGCTAAAGTAATTGGTCTAAGTCCTTCATTTGAACGGGACACTTGTACCTGAAAACCCAATGGATTATACATAAATCCAACCAAAACCTGTTCAAAACCACATTAAATGTGTTTATATCCAAATTAAAACCTGCTGAGATACCACAATAACTTTTCAGATTTAATCTAAAACTGTATCAAACTCAACAAAAAAAGTCCAATTCCAATAAAAACCTTGTCACATCAAAAGGTGTGTTTTTTTTCTGCTGAACAGGAGTCAGACCCTTGTAGTGGCCAGTTAGAGTCTGCGGTAAACGCCACAATGAGACTAAAAACTGACAAAAATTAAGAAATAAATAAAGTGTTGGTCAAAGGGACCTCCGGTGGACTTGAGAGAAACTGCAGTCTATTCACTGTGACTCAAACTGACACTGAAAAATATCTGTTGAAATGTATGTACACTGAGATTTATGCCTTTAAATAAATATTGTCAACACACAGCTCTGCTTTGTTTGTTTTTCTTTCTTCAAATTAGTCACATTATCTATAGTCTGGGTCCAGTCTGGGTCCGGTCTGGTTTGGTCTGGTCCAGTCTGGGTCTGGTTTGGTCCAGTCTGAGTCTGGGCCTGGGTCTAGTCTGGTTTGGTCTGGTCTGATAAAAGGAGACAGCGTACAATTTAAAATGAATGGTCATGTTTAATTCTTGAAAGAAGAAAGCAAAGACAACATGTAACAAAGGAACAAAATGATCCTTTAAGGACGCACGTTTCCAGTCAGCAGGCAACGCTGGTCTAATAGTCCTACTTTCATAAAGCCATAAAAGTCATGAAAACATAAAACCAATTAAAATGATCAAACCATAAAAACTTATATATTATATTATAAACTTATATTCAGGTGCGGCTTATAATCCGGAAATTACGATACACGTGTACTTGTGCGTGCATGTGTGTGTGCGTACATGTGTGTGTACATGTGTGTTTATGTGTGTGTGTTTGTGTACATGTGTGTGTGTACATGTGTGTGTGTGTGTGTGTGTGTGTGAGTGTGTACATGTGTGTGTGTGTGTGTGT
>JALDNG010002389.1:0-25000 GCA_024349245.1 Neodontobutis hainanensis | reverse complement strand
GTGTGTGTGTTGTGTGTGTACATGTGTTTTTGTGTGTGTGTTTATGTGTGTGTGTGTGTGTGTGTTTGTGTACATGTGTGTTCATGTGTGTGTACATGTGTGTTTATGTGTTCATGTGTGTTTATGTGTGTTTATGTGTGTTCATGTGTGTGTGTGTACATGTGTGTACATGTGTGTTTATGTGTGTGTGTGTGTGTGTGTACATGTATGTACATGTGTTTATGTGTGTGTGTACATGTGTTTTTATGTGTGTGTTTGTGTGTGTGTGTTTGTCTGTGTACATGTGTTTTTATGTGTGTGTGTTTATGTGTGTGTGTGTTTGTGTACATGTGTGTTCATGTGTGTGTACATGTGTGTTTATGTCTGTTCATGTGTGTACATGTGTGTACATGTGTGTACATGTGTGTTTATGTGTGTGTGTGTGTGTGTACTTGTGTGTACATGTGTTTTTATGTGTGTGTGTTTGTGTGTGTACATGTGTTTTTATGTGTGTGTGTTTATGTGTGTGTGTGTGTGTGTGTGTTTGTGTACATGTGTGTTCATGTGTGTGTACATGTGTGTTCATGTGTGTGTGTACATGTGTGTACATGTGTGTTTATGTGTGTGTGTGTGTGTACTTGTGTGTACATGTGTTTTTATGTGTGTGTGTTTATGTGTGTGTTTATAAGTGTTCATTTGTGTGTGTGTGTGTAGTGTGTTCATGTGTGTGTGTGTGTACATGTGTGTTTGTGTGTGCGTACATGTGTGCGTACATCTGTGTGTATGTGTGTATGTACATATGTGTGTGTGTACGTGTATTTTTTGTATGTGTGTGTGTGTACACGTGTGTGTTTACGTGTGTGTGTTTACGTGTGTGTTTACGTGTGTGTTTACGTGTGTGTCGTGAGTGTTCACGTGTGTGTGTGTGTGTGTGTGTGTGTACATGTGTGTTTACGTGTGTGTGTACACGTGTGTTTACGTGTGTGTACATGTGTGTTTACGTGTGAGTGTGTGTGTGTGTACATGTGTGTTACCGTTTGTGTGTACATGTGTGTTTACGTGTTTGTGTGTGTGTAAATGTGTGTTTACGTGTGTGTGTGTGTAAATGTGTGTTCATGTGTGTGTGTGTATGTGTGTGTGTGTGTAAATGTGTGTTTGTGTGTGTGTGTGTGTGTGTGTGTGTGTGCATGTGTGTGTGTACACATGTGTGCTGTGTGTGTGTACACATGTGTGTTCGTGTGTGTGTGTACATGTGTGTGTGTGTGTGTACATGTGTGTTCATGTGTGTGTACATGTGTGTGTGTATGTGTGTGTACATGTGTTTATGTGTGTGTGTGTTGTGTGTACATGTGTTTTTATCTGTGTGTGTGTGTGTTTGTGTGTGTACATGTGTGTGTACATGTGTGTTTATGTGTGTGTGTGTGTGTGTGTGTACATGTGTGTACATGTGTGTTTATAAGTGTGTTTGTGTCTGTACATGTGTCTGTACATGTGTGTTTATGTTGTGTACATTTGTGTTTATGTGTGTGTTTACATGTGTGTTTATGTGTGTGTGTGTTTGTGTATTTATGTTTGTTTGTTTATTTGTGTGTGTACATGTGTGTGTTCATGTGTGTGTGTGTGTGTACGTGTGTTCATGTGTGTGTGTACGTGTGTGTATGTGTGTGTGTTTGTGTACATGTGTGTGTACATGTGTGTTCATGTGTGTGTACATGTGTGTTTATGTGTGTGTACATGTGTGTTTATGTTTGTTTATGTGTGTGTGTGTACGTGTGTGTTTATGTGTGTGTCTACATGTGTGTTTATGTTTGTGTGTGTGTGTGTGTGTACGTGTGTGTTACGTGTGTGTTTATGTGTGTGTGTACATGTGTGTGTACATGTGTGTGTACATGTGTGTGTATGTGTGTTTGTGTGTTTATGTGTGTGTGTGTACATGTGTGTTTATGTGTGTTTACGTGTGTTTAAGTGTGTGTGTACGTGAGTGTTTACGTGTGTGTGTGTGTGTGTGTGTGTGTGTGTGTGTGTGTGTGTGTGTGTACACATGTGTGTACATGTGTGTTTATGTGTGTGTGTGTGTACTTGTGTGTACATGTGTTTTTATGTGTGTGTGTTTATGTGTGTGTGTGTTTATGTGTGTGTACATGTGTGTTCATGTGTGTGTGTACATGTGTGTACATGTGTGTGTGTGTGTACATGTGTGTTTATGTGTGTGTGTGTACATGTGTGTTTGTGAGTGTTTACATGTGTGTTTATGTTTGTGTGTGCATATATGTGTGTGTACATGTGTTATGTGTGTGTTTACGTGTGTGTTTACGTGTGTGTGTACATGTGTGTTTACGTGTGTGTGTACATGTGTGTTTACGTGTGTGTGTACATGTGTGTTTACTTGTGTGTGTACATGTGTGTATACGTGTGTGTACGTGTGTGTGTACATGTGTGTGTGTACATGTGTGTGTGTGTGTGTGTGTGTGTGTACATGTGTGTGTTTGTGAACATGTGTGTGTTTGTGTACATGTGTGTGTGTGTGTGTGTGTACATGTGTGTTTGTGTGTGTACATGTGTGTTTACGTGTGAGTGTGTGTGTGTTACATGTGTGTACATGTGTGTTTACGTGTTTGTGTGTGTGTAAATGTGTGTTTACGTGTGTGTGTGTGTGTGTTCATGTGTGTGTGTGTATGTGTGTGTGTGTGTAAATGTGTGTGTGTGTGTGTGTGTGTGTGTGTGTGCATGTGTGTGTTACACATGTGTGCTCGTGTGTGTGTACAATGTGTGTGTTCGTGTGTGTGTACATGTGTGTTCGTGTGTGTGTACATGTGTGTTCATGTGTGTGTACATGTGTGTGTGTATGTGTGTGTACATGTGTTTATGTGTGTGTGTGTTTGTGTGTACATGTGTTTTTATGTGTGTGTGTGTGTGTGTGTGTACATGTGTGTGTACATGTGTGTTTATGTGTGTTCATGTGTGTGTGTGTGTGTGTACATGTGTGTACATGTGTGTTTATAAGTGTGTTTATGTGTCTGTACATGTGTCTGTACATGTGTGTTTATGTGTGTGTGTGTACATTTGTGTTTATGTGTGTGTTTACATGTGTGTTTATGTGTGTGTGTGTTTGTGTATTTGTGTGTTTGTTTATTTGTGTGTGTACATGTGTGTGTTCATGTGTGTGTGTGTACGTGTGTTCATGTGTGTGTCGTGTGTATGTGTGTGTGTTTGTGTACATGTGTGTGTACATGTGTGTTCATGTGTGTGTACATGTGTGTTTGTGTGTGTACATGTGTGTTTATGTTTGTTTATGTGTGTGTGTGTACGTGTGTGTTTATGTGTGTGTCTACATGTGTGTTTATGTTTGTGTGTGTGTGTGTGTGTACGTGTGTTTACGTGTGTGTTTATGTGTGTGTGTACATGTGTGTGTACATGTGTGTGTACATGTGTGTGTGTGTTTGTGTGTTTATGTGTGTGTGTACATGTGTGTTTATGTGTGTTTACGTGTGTTTAAGTGTGTGTGTACGTGAGTGTTTACGTGTGTGTGTGTGTGTGTGTGTGTGTGTGTGTGTGTGTGTGTGTGTGTGTGTGTGTGTGTGTGTGTGTGTACATGTGTGTACGTGTACATGTGTGTACATGTGTGTTTATGTGTGTGTGTGTGTACTTGTGTGTACATGTGTTTTTATGTGTGTGTGTTTATATGTGTGTGTGTTTGTGTGTGTTCATGTGTGTTTATAAGTGTTCATTTGTGTGTATGTGTGTGTACTTGTGTGTTCATGTGTGTGTGTGTACATGTGTGTGTGTGTATGTGTGTATGTACATGTGTGTGTGTGTGTACGTGTATTTTTACGTGTATGTGTGTGTGTGTGTACATGTGTATTTGTGTGTGTTTGTGTGTTTACATGTGTGTGTTTACGTGTGTGTGTTTACGTGTGTGTTTACGTGTGTGTGTGTACGTGAGTGTTTACGTGTGTGTGTGTGTGTGTGTGTGTGTGTGTGTGTGTGTGTGTGTGTGTGTGTGTGTGTACATGTGTGTTTACGTGTGTGTGTGTACACGTGTGTTTACGTGTGTGTACATGTGTGTTTACGTGTGAGTGTGTGTGTGTGTGTGTAAATGTGTGTTCATGTGTGTGTGTGTGTGTGTGTGTGTGCATGTGTGTGTGTGTACACATGTGTGCTCGTGTGTGTGTGTGTACACATGTGTGTTCGTGTGTGTGTACATGTGTGTTTGTGTGTGTGTACATGTGTGTTCATGTGTGTGTACATGTGTGTTCGTGTGTGTGTACATGTGTATGTGTATGTGTGTGTACATGTGTTTATGTGTGTGTGTGTTTGTGTGTACATGTGTTTATGTGTGTGTGTGTTTGTGTGTACATGTGTTTTTATGTGTGTGTGTGTTTGTGTGTGTATGTTTGTTTGTTTATGTGTGTGTGTACATGTGTGTACATGTGTGTTTATAAGTGTGTTTATGTGTGTGTACATGTGTGTTTATGTGTGTGTGTGTGTGTGTACATTTGTGTTTATGTGTGTGTTTACATGTGTGTTTATGTGTGTGTGTGTGTGTGTACGTGTGTGTGTGTGTGTGTGTGTGTATGTTTGTGTGTGTACATGTGCGTGTGTGTGTGTGTGTTTGTGTGTGTACATGTGTGTTTGTGTGTGTGTGTGTACACATGTGTGTACATGTGTGTGTGTACGTGTGTTCATGTGTGTGTGTACATGTGTGTGTGTATGTGTGTGTGTTTGTGTACATGTGTGTGTACATGTGTGTTCATGTGTGTGTACATGTGTGTTTATGTGTGTGTACATGTGTGTTTATGTTTGTTTATGTGTGTGTGTGTGTGTGTGTGTGTGTGTGTGTACATGTGTGTCTATGTGTGTGTCTACATGTGTGTTTATGTTTGTGTGTGTGTGTACATGTGTGTTACGTGTGTGTTTATGTGTGTGTGTACATGTGTGTTTACATGTGTGTGTACATGTGTGTGTATGTGCGTTTGTGTGTTTATGTGTGTGTGTGTGTGTTTATGTGTGTTTACGTGTGTTTGTGTGTACATGTGCGTTTGTTTGTTTTTACATGTGTGTTTACGTGTGTTTACGTGTGTGTGTACGTGTGTGTGTGTACATGTGTTTACGTGTGTGTGTACGTGTGTGTGTATGTGTGTGTACGTGTGTGTACGTGTTTGTTTGTACGTGTGTGTTTACGTTTGTACATGTGTGTTTACGTGTGTGTGTGTACATGTGTGTGTACATGTGTGTGTGTGTGTGTACGTGTGTGTGTTTGTGTGTGTGTACATGTGTGTCTGTGTACGTGTGTGTTTACGTGTGTGTGTGTACGTGTGTGTGTGTGTGTGTGTGTGTGTGTTTACATGTGTGTGTACGTGTGTGTGTGTGTGTGTGTGTGTGTGTGTGTGTGTGTGTGTACATGTGTGTGTGTGTGTGTGAACAGATGTGTGTTCGTGTGTGTGTGCATGTGTTTTTATGTGTGTGTTTATGTGTGTGTGTGTGTGTTTGTGTGTGTGCATGTGTTTTTATGTGTGTGTGTGTTTGTGTGTGTGTGTGTGTGTGTTTGTGTGTGTACATGTCTGTTTATGTGTGTTCATGTCTGTGTACATGTGTGTACATGTGTGTTTATGTGTGTGTGTGTGTGTGTGTGTGTGTGTGTGTGTGTGTGTGTGTACTTGTGTGTACATGTGTTTTTGTGTGTGTGTGTTTATGTGTGTGTGTGTTTATGTGTGTGTACATGTGTGTTCATGTGTGTGTGTACATGTGTGTACATGTGTGTGTGTGTGTGTACATGTGTGTTTATGTGTGTGTGTGTACATGTGTTTGTGAGTGTTTATGTGTGTTTATGTTTGTGTGTGCATATATGTGTGTACATGTGTTATTGTGTGTTTACGTGTGTGTGTACACGTGTGTTTCACGTGTGTGTGTACATGTGTGTTTACTTGTGTGTGTACATGTGTGTATACGTGTGTGTACGTGTGTGTGTACATGTGTGTGTGTACATGTGTGTGTGTGTGTGTGTACATGTGTGTGTTTGTGAACATGTGTGTGTTTGTGTACATGTGTGTGTGTGTGTGTGTGTACATGTGTGTTTGTGTGTGTACATGTGTGTTTGTGTAAGTACATGTGTTTTTATGTGTGTGTGTACATGTGTTTTTTTGCGTGTGTGTGTACATGTGTGTGTGTGTGTACATGTGTTTTTATGTGTACGTGTGTGCTTACGTGTGTGTGTGTGTTTACGTGTGTGTGCGTGTGTGTGTTCACGTCTGTGTTTACGTCTGTGTGTATGTTTACGTGTGTGTGTGTGTGTACGTGTGTGTTTACGTGTGTGTGTACGTGTGTGTGTACGTGTGTGTTTACGTGTGTGTGTACGTGTATGTTTACGTGTGTGTTTGTACGTGTATGTTTACGTGTGTGTGTGTACATATGTGTTTACGTGTGTTTACGTGTGTGTGTGCACGTGTGTGTGTGTGTACATGAGTGTTTACGTGTGTGTGTGTGTATGTGTGTACATGTGCGTTTACGTGTGTGTGTGTGTGTACATGTGTGTTCGTGTGTGTACATGCGTGTGTGTGTACATGTGTGTTCATGTGTGTACGTGTGTGTGTGTGTGTGTGTACGTGTGTGTGTGTGTGTGTGTGTGTGTGTGTGTGTGTGTGTGTGTGTGTGTGTGTGTACATGTGTTTATGTGTGTGTGTACATGTGTTTATGTGTGTGTGTGTACATGTGTTTATGTGTGTGTGTATACATTTGTGTACATGTGTTTATGTGTGTGTGTTTATGTGTGTGTACATGTGTGTGTACATGTGTGTTCGTGTGTGTGTTGTGTGTGTTTGTGTGTTGTACATGTGTGTTTATGTGTGTGTGTGCTACATGTGTTTATGTGTATGTGTGTGTACATGTGTATGTGTTTGTGTGTGTACATGTGTGTGTATGTGTGTACATGTGTGTCTGTGTGTGTGTGTGTGTGTGTACATGTGTGTTTATGTGTGTGTGTATGTGTGTTCATGTGTGTGTGTACATGTGTGTGTGTGTGTGTGTACGTGTGTGTGTACATGTGTGTGTGTGTGTGTGTGTGTGTGTGTACATGTGTGTGTGTTTGTGTGTACATGGGTGTGTGTGTACATGTGTATGTGTGTGTGTGTGTACGTGTGTGTTTGTGTAAGTACATGTGTTTTTATGTGTGTGTGTACATGTGTTTTTTGCGTGTGTGTGTACATGTGTGTGTGTGTGTGTACATGTGTTTTATGTGTACGTGTGTGCTTACGTGTGTGTGTTTACGTGTGTGTGTTTACGTCTGTGTGTATGTTTACGTGTGTGTTTACGTGTGTGTGTACATGAGTGTTTACGTGTGTGTGTGTGTGTGTGTGTACATGTGTGTGTGTGTGTGTGTGTGTACATGTGTGTTTATGTGTTTGTATGTGTGTTCATGTGTGTGTGTACATGTGTGTGTGTGTGTGTGTAAATGTGTGTTTACGTGTGTGTAAATGTAGGTTTACGTGTGTGTGTACATGTGTGTACATGTGTGTGTGTTTGTGTGTACATGGGTGTGTGTGTACATGTGTATGTGTGTGTGTGTGTACGTGTGTGTTTGTGTAAGTACATGTGTTTTTATGTGTGTGTGTACATGTGTTTTTTGCGTGTGTGTGTACATGTGTGTGTGTGTGTACATGTGTTTTTATGTGTACGTGTGTGCTTACGTGTGTGTGTGTGTACGTGTGTGTGTTTACGTGTGTGTGTTTACGTCTGTGTGTATGTTTACGTGTGTGTTTACGTGTGTGTGTACATGAGTGTTTACGTGTGTGTGTGTGTGTACATGAGTGTTTACGTGTGTGTGTGTGTACATGAGTATTACGTGTGTGTGTGTGTGTGTGTGTGTGTGTGTGTGTGTGTGTGTGTGTACATGTGTGTTTACGTGTGTGTGTGTGTGTACATGTGTGTCATGTGTGTGTGTGTGTGTACACATGTGTGTTCTGTGTGTGTGTACATGTGTTTATGTGTGTGTGTGTGTACATGTGTTTTATGTGTGTGTGTGTACATGTGTGTTCATGTGTATGCGTGTGTGTACATGTGTTTATGTGTGTGTGTGTACATGTGTTTTATGTGTGTGTGTACATGTGTGTTCATATGTGTGTGTACATGTGTGTACATGTGTGTTTATATGTGTGTGTATACATTTGTGTACATGTGTTTTTATGTGTGTGTGTACATGTGTGTTCATGTGTGTGTATGTGTGTGTATGTGTGTGTACACATGTATACGCATGCGTGTGTGTGTACATGTGTTTATGTGTGTGTGTGTGTACATGTGTGTTCATGTGTGTATGTGTGTGTGTGTACATGTGTCTGTGTGTGTGTGTGTGTGTGTACATGTGTTTTATGTGTGTGTACATGTGTGTACATGTGTGTGTACATGTGTGTTTATAAGTGTTCGTGTGTGTGTGTGTGTACATGTGTGTTCATGTGTGTGTGTACATGTGTGTTCATGTGTGTTCATGTGTGTGTGTACATGTGTGTTCATGTGTGTTCATGTGTGTGTGTACATGTGTGTTCATGTGTGTGTGTACATGTCTGTTCATGTGTGTGTGTACATGTGTGTTTATGTGTGTGTGTGTTTATGTGTGTTTATGTTTGTGTGTTTATGTGTGTTTGTGTGTACATGTGTGTGTGTGTGTTTGTGTGTACATGTGTGTGTGTGTGTGTGTGTGTTTATGTGTGTGTGTGTGTACATGTGTGTTTATGTGTGTGTGTGTGTGTGTGTGTGTACATGTGTGTTTATACATGTGTGTACATGTGTGTGTACATGTGTGTGTACATGTGTGTGTACATGTGTGTGTATGATGTGTGTGTACACGTGTGTATGATGTGTGTGTACACGTGTGTACATGTGTGTACACGTGTGTGTATGATGTGTGTGTACACGTGTGTATGATGTGTGTGTACACGTGTGTACATGTGTGTGTACACGTGTGTTCATGTGTGTGTGTACGTGTGTTCATGTGTGTGTGTGTGTGTATGTGTTTGTACATGTGTGTGTGTTTGTGTACATGTGTGTTCATGTGTGTGTGTACACATGTGTGTTTATGTGTGTACATGTGTCTTTATGTGTGTGTACATGTGTTTGTGTGTGTGTACATGTGTGTTTATATGTGTTCATGTGTGTGTGTGTATGTGTGTGTGTACATGTGTGTTTGTTTGTGTGTGTGTGTGTGTGTGTACATGTGTGTTTATATGTGTTTATGTGTGTTCATGTGTGTTTATGTGTGTACGTGTGTTTACGTGTGTGTTTACGTGTGTTTGTGTGTACATGGGCATTTGTTTGTGTTTACATGTGTGTTTACGTGTGTGTTTACGTGTGTGTGTACATGTGTGTTTACGTGTGTGTACATGTGTATTTACGTGTGTGTGTGTACATGTGTGTTCATGTGTGTGTGTGTGTGTACATGTGTGTGTGTGTGTTAATGTGTGTGTGTGTGTGTGTGTGTACACATGTGTGTTCATGTGTGTGTACATGTGTGTGTGTGTGTGTGTGTGTGTGTGTAAATTTGTTTGTGTGTGTGTGTGTGTGTACATGTGTGTTTATGTGTGTGTTCATGTGTGTTTGTGTGTGTAAATGTGTTTTTATGTGTGTGTGTTTATGTGTGTGTGTGTGTGTTTGTGTGTGTACATGTGTGTACATGTGTGTTTATGTGTGTTTATGTGTGTGTGTGTGTGTGTGTACATGTGTTTATGTGTGTGTGTGTTCATGTGTGTGTACATGTGTGTACATGTGTGTTTATAAGTGTTCATGTGTGTGTGTACATGTGTGTTCATGTGTGTGTGTACATGTGTGTTCATGTGTGTGTGTACATGTGTGTTCATGTGTGTGTGTGTGTGTGTACATGTGTGTTCATGTGTGTGTACATGTGTGTGTGTGTGTTAATGTGTGTGTGTCTGTGTGTACACATGTGTGTTCGTGTGTGTGTACATGTGTGTACCTGTGTGTTCATGTGTGTGTGTACATGTGTGTTCATGTGTGTGTGTACATGTGTGTTAATGTGTGTGTGTACATGTGTGTTTGTGTGTGTGTCTGTGTGTGTGTGTGTGTGTGTGTGTGTGTGTGTACATGTGTGTGTTGTGTGTACATGTGTGTGTGTGTGTGTACATGTGTTTGTGTGTGTGTACATGTGTGTGTACATGTGTGTACATGTGTGTTTATATATGTGTGTGTGTGTGTGTGTGTGTGTGTGTGTGTGTGTGTTTGTGTACATGTTTATGTGTGTGTTTGTGTGTGTGTTTGTGTGTGTGTGTGTGTGTGTTTATGTGTGTGTGTGTACATGTGTGTTTACATGTGTGTATGTGTGTGTACATGTGTGTTTGTGTGTGTGTGTGTGTTTGTGTGTGTGTGTGCTTGTGTGTATGTGTGTGTGTGTGTTTATGTGTGTGTGTGTACATGTGTGTTTACGTGTGTGTTTACATGTGTGTTTATATTTATTTGTGTGTGTGTGTACATGTGTTTATGTGTGTTTACGTGTGTTCATCTGTTGTGTGTTTACATGTGTGTTTACATTAGTGTACATGTGTGTTTGTGTGTGTGTGTGTACATGTGTGTTTACGTGTGTGTTTACATGTGTGTTTATGTTTGTTTGTCTGTGTGTGTGTGTACATGTGTGTTTACATGTGTGTTTACATGTGTGTACATGTGTGTTTACGTGTGTGTGTGTGTGTGTGTACATGTGTGTATGTGTGTGTGTGTGTGTGTACATGTGTTTTTATTTGTGTGTTTATGTGTTTGTGTGTTTACATGTGTGTTTATGTGTGTTCATGTGTGTGTGTGTGTACATGTGTTTTTATGTGTGTGTTTATGTGTGTGTGTTTTTATGTGTGTGTGTGTTCATGTGTGTGTACATGTGTGTTCATGTGTGTGTACATGTGTTAATGTGTGTGTACATGTGTGTGTGTGTACATGCGTGTGTGTGTGTGTACATGCGTGTTCATGTGTGTGTACATGTGTGTGTTCATGTGTGTACGTGTGTCATGTGTGTGTGTACATGTGTGTGTAGTGTGTACATGTGTGTGTACGTGTGTGTGTACATGTGTTTTATGTGTGTGTGTGTGTATGTGTGTGTTTGTGTGTGTACATGTGTGTTTATGTGTGTGTGTTTATGTGTGTGTGTGTGTGTACGTGTGTGTGTGTGTGTGTGTGTGTTTATGTGTGTTTACATGTGTGTGTGTGTTGTGTGTGTTTGTTTGTTGTTTACATGTGTGTTTACGTGTGTGTGTGTACGTGTGTGTTTGTGTGTGTACATGTGTGTTTATGTGTGTGTGTGTACATGTGTGTTTACATGTGTGTGTGTGTGTGTGTACATGTGTGTTTACGTGTGTGTTTACGTGTGTGTACATGTCTGTTTATTGGTGTTTACGTGTGTGTGTACTTGTGTGTTTACGTGTGTGTTTACGTGTGTGTACATGTCTGTTTATGTGTGTTTATGTGTGTGTGTACATGTGTGTTTATGTGTGTTTACGTGTGTGTACTTGTGTGATTACGTGTGTGTTTACGTGTGTGTTTACGTGTGTGTTTATGTGTGTTCATGTGTGTGTACATGTGTGTGTACATGTGTGTGTGTGTGTGTGTGTGTACATGTGTGTTTATGTGCGTACAAGTGTGTATGTGTGTGTACATGTGTGTGTGTGTGCGTGTGTGCGTGTGTGTTTGTGTGTTTACATGTGTGTTCATGTGCGTATATGTGTGTATGTGTGTGTACATGTGTGTTTACGTGTGTGTACATGTGTGTTTACGTGTGTGTGTGTACATGTGTGTTTACGTGTGTGTTTATGTGTGTGTTTATGTGTGTTTATGTGTGTGTTTATGTGTGTGTCTGTGTGTACATGTGTGTTTACGTGTGTGTTTATATGTGTGTGTGTGTTTACGTGTGTGTTTACGTCTGTGTTTACGTGTGTGTTTATGTGTGTGTGTGTGTGTGTACATGTGTGTTTACGTGTGTTTATGTGTGTGTGTGTGTGTGTTTACGTGTGTGTTTACGTGTGTTTATGTGTGTGTGTTTATGTGTGTTTATGTGTGTTTATGTGTGTGTGTGTGTGTGTACATGTGTGTTTACGTGTGTTTATGTGTGTGTGTGTGTGTGTTTACGTGTGTGTTTACGTGTGTTTATGTGTGTGTGTTTATGTGTGTTTACGTGTGTGCGTACATGTGCGTTTATGTTCCTGACCTTTTTGTCGAAGGTCCTCCTCTCGTCTGGACCCAGTGTCAGCCCTCACCTGCTCTCTCAGTTCCCCTCGTCTGCGACTCCCTCCTCCCTCTGGTCTCCATGGTAACATTTTTCCTCGGAGAAATACCTTTCATTCATATTAAGGTCAAGTTTTGTACAATTCACAAATTCAATTTACAAATTCGTCTTTGGTCTCTCTCAATAGATTTTAAAATAAACGTTGAATATATTTATCTTACCGCTGAAAATGAGAGGCCGATGGGGGGAGGGCAGTTTGGGGTGCACTGGTGTTGAGCGGAGATGCCGAGACCTAAAACGCTCACAGGACACATTTATAAAAATACAAATGACGTGTGTGTACTTCTTAATCTCTTCTCCGATACTGTTTTCTCAAACTGGCTTCTCCTTTTCTCTGTCCCACAGGAAGCCTAGAAAAATAGCTCATGAAAGCTACCTTTCTTTCGTGTTGTTGAAAGTCACCGCTTTAAACTCAGTCTTCAAACTTTTTCTACACACAAAAACATTTACCCTTTGTTCTGATTTACATTATGAGACACATTCTCCAACAATGGCCCATTTATACCACATTAATTGAAACACACACCGTTTATCTTTGTCAAGTTGTGTGTGTTTTTTAACTGACCACAGCTTTGCCCAAACTTGAAAACTGCTTTATCTCCGATGATCTTTCCTCTTTATTTTCTTAAAGATGATTGGGGTGGAACAGAATAGGTTGATAACCTTTAAGATACACAAACCAAAGCATAAATTAGTTGCAAATAAATCACAATCTCAAAAAATAAATCTCAATAACACTTCATCAAATAATAAATGTTACTGAATCCTCAAACCAAACAAAGTCATTTCAATTACCCTAGGGTCTCTAACAGTTAATAATTAAAAATATATAATTTAAACAAACACATGCTTAGAGTAATGTTCACATAAAGTATTCGCTATTCGATTTAAATTGCACATAACAACCAAGCAAACAGAATTTTACAGAAGCCTGAACTCAAACAAACACAGTCCATTTTGTCCTACCAGCTGCGTCCTTGGATAATCAGGAGCTGTGGTCAAAGTATATTTCTTCCTAATGAACAGGTGAGAAGGCCAACTGAGCTTTTACCAAACATTTCAAATGCCATGCACGCGCTCTGTGCGTGCGCGCTGGTAAATATGGTCCCAAGAGCACTTCCTGGAAGTTGGTTCCATCACCTTTTGTTGGGTGGTTGCTGCCTGCAGTTTGGGAGTGCTCTTAGTAATCTGAGTGACTCTAGGCTGAGTGCTCAGTACAACTTGTACCTTGAATTGACTTAACAATCTATAACTCTTTAGGTCGACCTTATTTTATTCTCAGTGTAAGCCCCTTCACTCAGTATCTCACCGCTTCACACTCAGTGAACAATTCATCGCAGGCCTGCTTTTCACTTCGTATCACAGACTTCGGACCTATTCATCTCACTTTTCTGGTTGTTAGGCTAAGAATCTTGATAAATAGTTTATACTCGAGGGGTCATAGGCTCAAGGTCAAATGGAGCAGCTGAAGAAGTGGTAATTGGGCGGTTGTTAAGTACTGTATGGCCTCAACTTCACAGAATAGCATTTGAAGTCCTTCATCATCCACAGTTTTCTGCTTAAGTAGACAGTTTAGTACCCACTTAACCGATCGGATTAACCTCTCCCACACTCCACCGTGGTGAGATGCTCCTGGTGGGTTAAATGACCAACAGAATCCACTTTTCAGCATTTCATTTTGTATTTTTGAGTCACTTAGGCAAACATGACAAACAAGTGAAGAGCACACCATAACGTTTCACTAAGCTTCTCGCTCTTCTGGTTTCGATTGGGCCTAAACAGTCCATTCCAACATAAGAGATCTGGCAAGGTTCTTACTTCTAGTAAATCTGCCATTTTCTGCTCTCCTGTTCTGCCCTTTAGACGCCTACCAATAACACATTTAGAAATAATACTGGGCAGCAGTGTTGGCCTTTATAACCCAATACGTTTTGCGTAACTGGGAGAGAATGTAGTTTCTGCCACAATGACCATACTTTTCATGTATATGTCTTAGTAACAGTAGAGATGTGACACTGTTTGGGGAGGATCATGGGATACTTCTTTTGCTCAGAAAGCTTTGCCGTAGTCAGTCTCCCGCCTACTCTAAGTGAACCATCCTTTAGAATTGGCTCAAATTTGTAGATTGTGCTCTTCCTATGTAGAATTAAGGGCTTGATAGTAGTCAACTTTTCAAATTCAGTTGGAAAGGTTTGCCTTTGGAATAAAGGATACAATAGACCTTTCTGCCCGACCCAGATCCTGAATGGATAGGCAGCGTCCTTTCATTGTTTGTCGTTGAGAGGAAAGCTTACGTTGAGCTGCTCTGGTGTTGATCTTTCCAGCAGTTTGTTTCCCCTTTTTAACCAGGTCCAGCAGGTAATCCCCAAACTTAAGATACCAAGCCACCGCTTTTAGCAACTTGGTCCAGTCTGAGAAAAAATGAAGGCGTTTATGAGTTGGTGTTGGAACTTCTTGAACACTGACACTCAATACAGCTGTGCCCTTTTTAACTTCTGGATCATTTTGGGAAAGAGACTGGTTTATTGTTTCAAGAATGCTGGGCCCTTAAGCCATCGCTCAGTCTCACAAAATGTGGTCACGCTTTGCCCCCTAGAGGCCTCATCAGCTGGATTACCTTCAGTGTTCCACACGAGTGTCATTTCTCATCAGAGAGATTCTGTAGGCTACTAATGGACCAAACCCGGACTAAAGCAGGACTAAACCTGGACTAAAGAAGGACTAAACCTGGACTAAAGCAGGACTAAACCTGGACTAAAGCAGGACTAAACCTGGACTAAACCTGGACTAAACCTGGACTAAAGAAGGACTAAACCTGGACTAAAGCAGGACTAAAGCAGGACTAAACCTGGACTAAAGCAGGACTAAACCTGGACTAAAGAAGGACTAAACCTGGACTAAAGCAGGACTAAACCTGGACTAAAGAAGGACTAAACCTGGACTAAAGCAGGACTAAAGCAGGACTAAACCTGGACTAAACCTGGACTAAACCTGGACTAAACCTGGACTAAAGCAGGACTAAACCTGGACTAAATCTGGACTAAAGCTGGACTAAAGCAGGACTAAACCTGGACTAAAGCAGGACTAAACCTGGACTAAAGCAGGACTAAAGCAGGACTAAAGCAGGACTAAACCTGGACTAAAGCAGGACTAAACCTGGACTAAAGCAGGACTAAACCTGGACTAAAGCAGGACTAAAGCAGGACTAAACCTGGCCTAAACCTGGACTAAAGAAGGACTAAAGCAGGACTAAACCTGGACTAAAGCAGGACTAAACCTGGACTAAAGCAGGACTAAAGCAGGACTAAACCTGGACTAAAGAAGGACAAAACCTGGACTAAAGCAGGACTAAACCTGGACTAAACCTGGACTAAAGCAGGACTAAACCTGGACTAAAGCAGGACTAAAGCAGGACTAAAGCAGGACTAAACATGGACTAAAGCAGGACTAAATCTGGACTAAAGCAGGACTAAAGCAGGACTAAAGCAGGACTAAAGCAGGACTAAACCTGGAATAAAGAAGGACTAAAGCTGGACTAAAGCAGGACTAAAGCAGGACTAAAGCAGGACTAAACCTGGACTAAAGCAGGACTAAAGCAGGACTAAAGCAGGACTAAACCTGGACTAAAGCAGGACTAAAGAAGGACTAAACCTGGACTAAACCTGGACTAAAGCAGGACTAAACCTGGACTAAAGCAGGACTAAACCTGGACTAAAGCAGGACTAAACCTGGACAAAAGCAGGACTAAACCTGGACTAAACCTGGACTAAACCTGGCCTAAAGAAGGACTAAAGCAGGACAAAACCTGGACTAAAGCAGGACTAAACCTGGACTAAACCTGGACTAAACCTGGACTAAAGCAGGACTAAACCTGGACTAAAGCAGGACTAAAGCAGGACTAAAGCAGGACTAAACCTGGACTAAACCTGGACTAAACCTGGACTAAACCTGGACTAAACCTGGACTTAAGCAGGACTAAAGCAGGACTGAACCTGGACTAAACCTGGACTAAACCTGGACTAAACATGGACTAAAGCTGGACTAAAGCTGGAAAAAAGCCGGACTAAACCTAGACTAAACCTGGACTAAAGCATGACAAAAGCAGGACAAAAGCAGGACAAAAGCAGGACAAAAGCAGGACTAAACATGGACTAAAGCAGGACTAAACATGGACTACAGCAGGACTAAACCTGGACTAAAGCAGGACTAAACTTGGACTAAAGCAGGACTAAACCTGGACTAAAGCAGGACTAAACCTGGACTAAACCTGGACTAAAGCAGGACTAAAGCAGGACTAAAGCAGGACTAAACCTGGACTAAACCTGGACTAAACCTGGACTAAAGCTGGACTAAAGCTGGACTAAAGCAGGACTAAAGCTGGACTAAAGCTGGACTAAAGCAGGACTAAAGCTGGACTAAACCTGGACTAAAGCAGGACTAAAGCAGGACTAAACCTGGACTAAACCTGGGCTAAACCTGGACTAAACCTGGACTAAAGCAGGACTAAAGCAGGACTGAACCTGGACTAAACCTGGACTAAACCTGGACTAAACATGGACTAAAGCTGGACTAAAGCTGGAAAAAAGCCGGACTAAACCTAGACTAAACCTGGACTAAACCTGGACTAAAGCAGGACAAAAGCAGGACAAAAGCAGGACTAAAGCAGGACAAAAGCAGGACTAAACCTGGACTAAAGCAGGACTAAACCTGGACTAAACCTGGACTAAAGCAGGGCTAAACCTGGACTAAAGCAGGGCTAAACCTGGACTAAAGCAGGACTAAACCTGGACTAAAGCAGGACTAAACCTGGACTAAAGCAGGACTAAACCAGGTCTAAAGCAGGACTAAACCTGGACTAAAGCAGGACTAAACCTGGACAAAAGCAGGACTGAACCTGGACTAAATCTGGACTAAACCTGGACTAAACCTGGACTGAACCTGGACTGAACCTGGACTGAACCTGGACTAAACCTGGACTAAACCTGGACTAAACCTGGACTAAACCTGGACTAAAGCAGGACTAAAGCAGGACTAAAGCAGGACTAAAGCTGGACTAAAGCTGGACTAAAGCTGGACTAAACCTGGACTAAACCTGGACTAAACCTGGACTCAATCTGGACTAAAGCAGGACTAAAGCAGGACTGAACCTGGACAAAACCTGGACTAAAGCAGGACTAAACCTGGACTAAAGCAGGACTAAACCTGGACTAAAGCAGGACTAAACCTGGACTAAACCTGGACTAAAGCAGGACTAAAGCAGGACTAAATCTGGACTAAACCTTAACTCAAGCAGGACTAAACCTGGACTAAAGCAGGACTAAACCTGGACTAAAGCAGGACTAAACCTGGACTAAATCAGGACTAAACCTAGACTAAACCTGGACTAAAGCAGAACTAAAGCAGGACTAAAGCAGGAGTAAACCTGGACTAAAGCAGGAGTAAACCTGGACAAAAGCAGGACTAAACCTGCACTAAAGCAGGACTAAAGCAGGACTAAAGCAGGACTAAAGCAGGACTAAACCTGGACAAAAGCAGGACTAAATCTGGACTAAACCTTAACTCAAGCAGGACTAAACCTGGACTAAAGAAGAACTAAAGTAGGACTAAAGCAGGACTAAACCTGGACTAAAGCAGGACTAAGCATGGACTAAACCTGGATTAAAGCAGGACTAAACATGGACTAAACCTGGACTAAACCTGGACTAAAGCAGAACTAAAGCAGAACTAAAGCAGGACTAAAGCAGAAGTAAACCTGGACTAAAGACGGACTAAGCCTGGACTAAAGCAGGACTAAGCCTGGACTAAAGCAGGACTAAACCTGGACTAAAGCAGGACTAAACCTGGACTAAATCTGGATTAAAGCAGGACTAAACCTGGACTAAAGCAGCACTAAACATGGACTAAACCTGGACTAAAGCTGGACTAAAGCTGGACTAAAGCTGGATTAAAGCAGGACTAAACCTGGACTAAAGCAGGACTAAAGCAGGACTAAAGCAGGACTAAACCTGGACTAAACCTGGACTAAACCTGGACTAAAGCAGGACTAAACCTGGACTAAAGCAGGACTAAACCTGGACTAAAGCAGGACTAAACCTGGACTAAATCTGGATTAAAGCAGGACTAAACCTGGACTAAAGCAGCACTAAACATGGACTAAACCTGGACTAAAGCTGGACTAAAGCTGGACTAAAGCTGGATTAAAGCAGGACTAAACCTGGACTAAAGCAGGACTAAAGCAGGACTAAAGCAGGACTAAACCTGGACTAAACCTGGACTAAATCTGGACTAAACCTGGACTAAATCTGGACTAAATCTGGACTAAATCTGGACTAAAGCAGGACTAAAGCAGGACTAAAGCAGGATTAAAGCAGGACTAAACCTGTACTAAACCTGGACTAAACCTGTACTAAACCTGGACTAAATCTGGACTAAAGCAGGACTAAACCTGGACTAAACCTGGACTAAACCTGGAATAAACCTGGACTAAATCTGGACTAAAGCAGGACTAAAGCAGGACTAAACCTGGACTAAAGCAGGACTAAAGCAGGACTAAACTTGGACTAAAGCAGGACTAAACCTGGACTAAACCTGGACTAAAGCAGGACTAAACCTGGACTAAAGCAGGACTAAACCTGTACTAAACCTGGACTAAACCTGTACTAAACCTGGACTAAATCTGGACTAAAGCAGGACTAAACTTGGACTAAAGCAGGACTAAACCTGGACTAAAGCAGCACTAAACCTGGACTAAAGCAGGACTAAAGCTGGATTAAAGCAGGACTAAACCTGGACTAAACCTCGACTAAACCTGGACTAAACCTGGACTAAACCTGGACTAAAGCTGGACTAAAGCTGGACTAAACCTGGACTAAAGCAGGACTAAACCTGGACTAAAGCAGGACTAAACCTGGACTAAAGCTGGACTAAAGCAGGACTAAACATGGACTAAAGCAGGACTAAAGCAGGACTAATGCTGGACTAAACCTGGACTAAACCTGGACTAAAGCTGGACTAAAGCAGGACTAAACCTGGAGTAAAGCAGGACTAAACCTGGACAAAATCTGGACTAAAGCAGGACTAAAGCAGGACTAAACCTGGACTAAAGCAGGACTAAAGCAGGACTAAAGCAGGACTAAAGCAGTTCTAAAGCAGGACTAAACCTGGACTTAACCTGGACTAAACCTGGACTAAACCTGGACTAAACCTGGAAAAAAGCCGGACTAAAGCCGGACTAAAGCTGGACTAAAGCTGGACTAAAGCTGGACTAAAGCAGGACTAAACCTGGACTAAAGCAGGACTAAACCTGGACTAAAGCAAGACTAAACCTGGACTAAACCTGGACTAAAGCAGGACTAAACCTGGACTAAACCTGGACTAAAGCAGGACTAAACCTGGACTAAAGCAGGACTAAACCTGGACTAAACCTGGACTAAACCTGGACTAAACATGGACTAAAGCAGGACTAAACCTGGACTCAATCTGGACTAAAGCAGGACTGAACCTGGACTAAACCTGGACTAAACCTGGACTAAAGCAGGACTAAACCTGGACTAAACCTGGACTAAACCTGGACTAATCCTGGACTAAAGCTGGACTAAAGCTGGACTAAAGCTGGACTAAAGCTGGACTAAAGCTGGACTAAAGCTGGACTAAAGCAGGACTAAACCTGGACTAAACCTGGACTAAAGCAGGAGTAAACATGGACTAAAGCAGGACTAAACCTGGACTAAAGCAGGACTAAACCTGGACTAAAGCAGGACTAAACCTGGACTAAAGCAGGACTAAACCTGGACTAAAGCAGGACTAAACCTGGACTAAAGCAGGACTAAACCTGGACTAAACCTGGACTAAAGCAGGACTAAACCTGGACTAAAGCAGGACTAAACCTGGACTCAATCTGGACTAAAGCAGGACTAAAGCAGGACTGAACCTGGACAAAACCTGGACTAAACCTGGACTAAAGCAGGACTAAACCTGGACTAAAGCAGGACTAAACCTGGACTAAAGCAGGACTAAACCTGGACTAAAGCAGGACTAAACCTGGACAAAAGCAGGACTAAATCTGGAATAAACCTTAACTCAAGCAGGACTAAACCTGGACTAAAGCAGGACTAAACCTGGACTAAAGCAGGACTAAAGCAGGACTAAACCTGGACTGAAGCAGGACTAAACCTGGACTAAACCTGGACTAAACCTGGACTAAACCTGGACTAAAGCAGGACTAAAGCAGGACTAAAGCAGGACTAAAGCAGGAGTAAACCTGGACTGAAGCAGGACTAAACCTGGACTAAACCTGGACTAAACCTGGACTAAACCTGGACTAAAGCAGGACTAAAGCAGGACTAAAGCAGGACTAAAGCAGGACTAAAGCAGACCTAAAGCAGGACTAAACCTGGACTAAAGTATGAGTAAACCTGGACTAAAGCATGAGTAAACCTGGAATAAAGCAGCACTAAACCTGGACTAAAGCAGGACTAAACCTGGACTAAACCTGGACTAAAGAAGGACTAAACCTGGACTAAAGCAGGACTAAACCTGGACTAAACCTGGACTAAATCTGGACTAAAGCAGGACTAAACTTGGACTAAAGCAGGACTAAAGCAGCACTAAACCTGGACTAAAGCAGGACTAAAGCTGGATTAAAGCAGGACTAAACCTGGACAAAAGCAGGACTAAAACTGGACTAAAGCTGGACTAAAGCAGGACTAAACCTGGACTAAAGCAGGACTAAACCTGGACTAAAGCAGGACTAAACCTGGACTAAAGCAGGACTAAAGCAGGACTAAACCTGGACTAAACCTGGACAAAAGCAGGACTAAACATGGACTAAACCTGGACTAAAGCAGGACTAAAGCAGGACTAATGCTGGACTAATGCTGGACTAAACCTGGACTAAACCTGGACTAAAGCAGGACTAAACCTGGACTAAAGCAGGACTAAACCTGGACTAAATCTGGACTAAACCTGGACTAAATCTGGACTAAACCTGGACTAAAGCAGGACTAAAGCTGTTCTAAATCTGGACTAAACCTGGACTAAATCTGGACTAAACCTGGACTAAACCTAGACTAAAGCTGGACTAAAGCTGGACTAAAGCTGGAAAAAAGCCGGACTAAACCTAGACTAAAGCTGGACTAAAGCTGGACTAAAGCTGGACAAAAGCTGGACTAAAGCTGGACAAAAGCTGGACTAAAGCTGGACTAAAGCTGGACTAAAGCTGGACTAAACATGGACTAAAGCAGGACTAAACCTGGACTAAACCTGGACTAAACCTGGACTAAACCTGGACTAAAGCAGGACTAAACCTGGACTAAAGCAGGACTAAACTGGACTAAAGGAGGGCTAAACCTGGACTAAAGCAGGGCTAAACCTGGACTAAAGCAGGACTAAACATGGACTAAAGCAGGATTGAACCTGGACTAAACCTGGACTAAAGCAGGACTAAACCTGGACTAAAGCAGGACTAAAGCTGGACTAAACCTGGACTAAAGCAGGACTAAAGCAGGACTAAAGCAGGACTAAACCTGGACTAAAGCAGGACTAAACCTGGACTAAAGCAGGACTAAAGCAGGACTAAACCTGGACTAAACCTGGACAAAAGCAGGACTAAACCTGGACTAAACCTGGACTAAAGCAGGACTAAAGCAGGACTAATGCTGGACTAATGCTGGACTAAACCTGGACTAAAGCAGGACTAAACCTGGACTAAAGCAGGACTAAACCTGGACTAAATCTGGACTAAACCTGGACTAAATCTGGACTAAACCTGGACTAAAGCAGGACTAAAGCTGTTCTAAATCTGGACTAAACCTGGACTAAATCTGGACTAAACCTGGACTAAACCTAGACTAAAGCTGGACTAAAGCTGGACTAAAGCTGGAAAAAAGCCGGACTAAACCTAGACTAAAGCTGGACTAAAGCTGGACTAAAGCTGGACAAAAGCTGGACTAAAGCTGGACTAAAGCTGGACTAAAGCTGGACTAAACATGGACTAAAGCAGGACTAAACCTGGACTAAACCTGGACTAAACCTGGACTAAAGCAGGACTAAACCTGGACTAAAGCAGGACTAAACTGGACTAAAGCAGGGCTAAACCTGGACTAAAGCAGGGCTAAACCTGGACTAAAGCAGGACTAAACATGGACTAAAGCAGGATTGAACCTGGACTAAACCTGGACTAAAGCAGGACTAAACCTGGACTAAAGCAGGACTAAAGCTGGACTAAACCTGGACTAAAGCAGGACTAAAGCAGGACTAAAGCAGGACTAAACCTGGACTAAAGCAGGACTAAACTTGGACTAAAGCAGGACCAAACTTGGACTAAAGCAGCACTAAACCTGGACTAAAGCAGGACTAAACCTGGACTAAAGCTGGACTAAACCTGGACTAAACCTGGACTAAAGCAGGACTAAACCTGGACTAAAGCAGGACTAAACCTGGACTAAAGCAGGACTAAAGCAGGACTAAAGCAGGACTAAACCTGAACTAAAGCAGGACTAAAGCAGGTCTAAACCTGGACTAAAGCAGGACTAAAGCAGGACTAAAGCAGGACTAAACCTGGACTAAAGCAGGACTAAACATGGACTAAAGCAGGACTAAAGCTGGACTAAACCTGGACTAAAGCAGGACTAAACCTGGACTAAAGCAGGACTAAACCTGGACTAAAGCAGGGCTAAACCTGGACTAAAGCAGGACTAAACCTGGACTAAAGCAGGGCTAAACCTGGACTAAAGCAGGACTAAACCTGGACTAAAGCAGGACTAAACATGGACTAAAGCAGGATTGAACCTGGACTAAACCTGGACTAAAGCAGGACTAAACCTGGACTAAAGCAGGACTAAAGCTGGACTAAACCTGGACTAAAGCAGGACTAAAGCAGGACTAAACCTGGACTAAACCTGGACTAAAGCAGGACTAAACTTGGACTAAAGCAGGACCAAACCTGGACTAAAGCAGCACTAAACCTGGACTAAAGCAGGACTAAACCTGGACTAAAGCAGGACTAAACCTGGACTAAACCTGGACTAAACCTGGACTAAACATGGACTAAAGCAGGACTAAACCTGGACTCAATCTGGACTCAATCTGGACTAAAGCAGGACTGAACCTGGACTAAACCTGGACTAAACCTGGACTAAAGCAGGACTAAACCTGGACTAAACCTGGACTAAACCTGGACTAATCCTGGACTAAAGCTGGACTAAAGCTGGACTAAAGCCGGACTAAAGCTGGACTAAAGCTGGACTAAAGCTGGACTAAAGCTGGACTAAAGCAGGACTAAACCTGGACTAAACCTGGACTAAAGCAGGACTAAACATGGACTAAAGCAGGACTAAACCTGGACTAAAGCAGGACTAAACCTGGACTAAAGCAAGACTAAACCTGGACTAAAGCAGGACTAAACCTGGACTAAAGCAGGACTAAACCTGGACTAAACCTGGACTAAACCTGGACTAAACCTGGACTAAAGCAGGACTAAACCTGGACTAAAGCAGGACTAAACCTGGACTCAATCTGGACTAAAGCAGGACTAAAGCAGGACTGAACCTGGACTAAACCTGGACTAAACCTGGACTAAAGCAGGACTAAACCTGGACTAAAGCAGGACTAAACCTGGACTAAAGCAGGACTAAACCTGGACTAAAGCAGGACTAAACCTGGACTAAAGCAGGACTAAATCTGGACTAAACCTTAACTCAAGCAGGACTAAACCTGGACTAAAGCAGGACTAAACCTGGACTAAAGCAGGACTAAACCTGGACTAAATCAGGACTAAACCTGGACTAAACCTGGACTAACCTGAACTAAAGCAGGACTAAAGCAGGAGTAAACCTGGACTGAAGCAGGACTAAACCTGGACTAAACCTGGACTAAACCTGGACTAAACCTGGACTAAAGCAGGACTAAAGCAGGACTAAAGCAGGACTAAAGCAGACTAAAGCAGGACTAAACCTGGACTAAAGTATGAGTAAACCTGGACTAAAGCAGGACTAAACCTGGACTAAAGCAGGACTAAACCTGGACTAAACCTGGACTAAATCTGGACTAAAGCAGGACTAAACTTGGACTAAAGCAGGACTAAACCTGGACTAAAGCAGCACTAAACCTGGACTAAAGCAGGACTAAAGCTGGACTAAAGCAGGACTAAACCTGGACAAAAGCAGGACTAAACTGGACTAAAGCTGGACTAAAGCAGGACTAAACCTGGACTAAAGCAGGACTAAACCTGGACTAAAGCAGGACTAAACCTGGACTAAAGCAGGACTAAAGCAGGACTAAACCTGGACTAAACCTGGACAAAAGCAGGAGTAAACCTGGACTAAACCTGGACTAAAGCAGGACTAAAGCAGGACTAATGCTGGACTAATGCTGGACTAAACCTGGACTAAACCTGGACTAAAGCAGGACTAAACCTGGACTAAAGCAGGACTAAACCTGGACTAAATCTGGACTAAACCTGGACTAAAGCTGGACTAAACCTGGACTAAAGCAGGACTAAAGCTGGACTAAACCTGGACTAAACCTGGACTAAACCTGGACTAAACCTGGACTAAACCTGGACTAAAGCTGGACTAAAGCTGGACTAAAGCTGGAAAAAAGCTGGACTAAACCTAGACTAAAGCTGGACTAAAGCTGGACTAAAGCTGGACTAAAGCTGGACTAAAGCTGGACTAAAGCTGGACTAAAGCTGGACTAAAGCTGGACTAAAGCTGGACTAAACCTGGACTAAAGCAGGACTAAACCTGGACTAAA